>LD355545.1:287781-325658 GCA_001465055.1 Ptychodera flava | reverse complement strand
AGGATTAACTTTTGAATTATTACTATCACCAAAATTTTCACTGTAAAACTTTACAAAGACTCCCACTACTTTACATTTAAAATAGTATGGAGATGCTGTCCTATGCCTTGCCAACCAATTTTGCATCACAACTTGTATGATCTCATTTGTCCGAAATTTTCTACAGCTAAAATGTTTAGCTGTATGCATTTGCTGTGCAAATGAATTATTTCACTATTCGATCTGTTAACAAAATGTTTCAGTTGTACGGTGAGATAATTCTTGACAAAATCAGCACAAAAGAATGGTACGCGAAAACAGGCACCTTATCCCTGCTTTCAGAACCTAAGTCAAAGTGCCTTACTATTGCATGCAATAGCTTGATCTAACATCACTATTAAAGCAAGGCAAGTTTTAATTTCACAGAGGTGAAAGCTTGCTGCCATACTAAGCCTTATAGGAAACCACCGATAGTTTTGAGGGTAAAATTATTTACTATAAAAAAACTTTCACAAATGATTTTAATGGGAAAAGTGACTACCTTTTGATATTGTTTTGGCTAGTTTAGTTCAATGCATAAACTTATTTATTGTAGTATTTGCCTCGAAAGTGAAAGATTTAATTTTGCTCAAACTCTCCTCAATGAAACTTTGAAAGTTTGGCGCTAGAAAAACAAATTACCTAACATTTACCGATATTTGGAATTCAAAATGGCCGCCATCTGTGTTAACTATGTGGGAAAAAATAGAATTTTTTTATTTTGAAAAACTAAGATGGTTAAAATTTTTACTCCAAGAGCTTTAAAATGAACCTTCTACATGTGGATGATCATAAAAGAATTTTTAAAATCTAGGAGTTTGAATATCTGTCCTTGAGGTAAAACCTAACTTAAACAAGAGCACAAGTGGCAATACTGGTATTGCTAGTCTTACACTGAACACATATGATAGTAACTGTACACATGAATGTGTTACCAAGTAACAAAGTACTAAAAATCAACAAAGAAAATGTTTTATAGAGTAAGGGGCAACATCAAAAGTTCAATATAATAAATCTAACTTAATTGCTTGAGTTTGGCCTCAGACCCCCCACCCCCCTTCTAACTTAACTGACCTAAAATGGAAAAACATTGCGGACTCATACCCTGCATTAATTCTTTCAAACGATGTACCAATGTACCATTGAATTATATGAAAATTGAAAACTACTATAAAGTAACAAAAATACGGGTGACTGGATTGGTTTTAGCGCACGAAAAGCAGCCTTGAAATCGTAAAATTTGCCAAAAAGACGTTAAATTGTTTTTGACTGCACAGAAATTAATTTGGCCAAAAACCCCCCACCCCCAAACTTAAGCAATTAAGTTTTTTTTCAAACATTGATCTTTTGACGTTGCCCCTAACGGAGCAAAACTCGAGTAACTGTATATACAGATGTAGAAATTTTTATGAAGAGCAAAAATTAGACAATTGATGTTATGATTTATGCAACATGTACATATTTTTATTCAAGAATATCATTTTTATCATACATATATGGCAGTGTTCGTACCAAACTTCAGAAGAAATACACATCAAAAAACTCTTACACGAATGTTGGAAGAAATTTCTTTCTGTATTGTAAAAATAATGTAAAGTGACCCAATACAACCTGGGTTTTTTAGAGACAAATCACACAGTGTAGGTTAGTAAATATATAAACATTTGATTGAGGCAAGGTCAACCATGAGCTAAAATAATGTTGCTTTGTATGCCAAATAAAGTGTGAATAACATATCAGTAAGTTGTGTGTGTTTTCTATAAGGGGCTGTGGATGATTAAAGCATGCACATTACAAATTAAGGTCACTGTGTTAAGGGGGGTCGGGGGGCTTTAGTGCCGTTTTAGAGGGGGGGTTACCTCCATGTTGACTATCGTGTACAAATTCACAAAGACTTCATGTCATGGTAATACTGTGGTCATTGTGTAAAAATAAATGCCTAATACTTCATCAAATTTTTTTGTGATTGAAAGAAGTTCCAATCACAACGTCATCATCGGATTTTTAAACTTCCATACTTTCATTTAGGGGGAATGGTACTTTGAAGTCTAATGTGACAAGTTCAGTTTGCTGTGCATATATTTTAATTATCCATGGTTCTTACATGGAGAGAAAGGCTACGAAGACGACTATGCAGACGTTGCCATTGGAATATGGTTGTGCAACGTATCGATTCAAGAGTATTATGTGTCCTAACTAAACTGATGGACATACACAAAACACACACTGAAATGTCGGCCTATATCTCAACCCTTTCACTACCATGGTTTGGCCCAAACTCATTGTTATCAATAGGTGAATGTGGACCTGTTTACTGGGAATTAGGGGTGAACAGGTTAAATTGTTCGGTGCATTGTGTTTTTTGTTATGTTGCTAAACTGCTATATTTCTAAGTCATTGCTATCTATTTTTCTCTATCACTGCAGAAAAACAATAACTTGAATTACCATCAGTTTTCAGTTACAAAGTTGTATTTACTTAAAATACCTTTCACAGATTTTGTGATAGTAATATCTGAAAGACTATTAATTTCGGACAATAGACATTGAAGGATGATTACGTCAAGAGATACATTTAACGTAAAATTCGATGTTTACAGCTCATCTTATCAAAAGCACAGTAAAAAAATGTTTATGCTGCCAAGAAATGTTCAAATGTTTTTCTAAATATTGATGAAAGTAGTGGCCCACTTTTATAAACAGAAAAAAAGACAAAACAGTTTTGTACGTGCTACAGAAATATGAACAAAACAACATCAGCATCTTCACAAAAGATCATGTAAACATTTAAACAGACAAACTTCGACACTAACGTGTTCATATGCCATTTTGCAATATGTACAGAATACAGAACAGGAAACATGGACAGTATTTCAGATGCTTAGGGAGGTCAAAGGTCAAAACAAAATAGATATATGTACACAGCAGTGATTTGACAGCATGGATGAATATACCAGTACAAAGGGTGAATGCCATTTGCAGGTCATAGAGCAAATAGTGTTTTTACAAGTTCCATGACACAGTGTTGGTAGGATATACAAAACGTACATTACTCATAGAACTTACTAGCCGTAGGGTGTAGGCTGGGGATGTCAGTCATTGTACACTACTGCAGGCTACATCCTGACCTATATATTCATTGCCAATCGATACATGTACACAAGGCAATTTTTGGCAATGTAAATTTATGTCAATCTTGTATAACAGGACAGTTGTACAACACAAAATCAGTATGTTTTTGCTGTTTTGAGTGTGTACACGATGTTTGATACAACCACAGCGATGCATTATGGGATAGCCATGGAAAGGTCTATTAGAGGTAACGGCTTTTATACGTGTGTACAATCATTTTTTTATTTGTGAATGTGAAACAACTAGTCTGAAATTATAAATAATTATTCTGGAAATTTTTTAAGTTGCTGGGATTGAAACTTTAAAATGCATTGACTTGTTTAGCCAAGACACTGTCATACTGATTGGTAGAGTGAACATTTCAGACTTGTCTGATTGGACAAGGACTTTCAAAACTATCAACCCTAGACATCAAAGTGTATGTCAGTGACTGACAGACAAGTATTATTTCAAGCCCTGCATTGTTTTTAATGAAGCCTGACAGCATGACATTGGTGAACACAACCACGGTATGATGTGGAGAATTTCGTTTTCACAGTAAAATTCAGACACAGTTTGTAAATGTTCACCAATACACTGTAACAATTGAGAAAAGCACTGATTGGATGTATGGCATGGGTACATTATGCAATTTCAAAGAAGGCACTGGCTTTTCCTGTATAAATTGGAATGGGAAAAATATAAAGATGCTTTCAAAATTTATGATACAGGATTTATGGATAGCATCAGAGAAACTGTATCTACACTAGGATTAGTTGTGGAAATTGGATAAACCCAATTCTTTGCTACTCATGGCCCCCTCTGCTGTGGGAAGATCTGGATGACCTGCCATTCCGGGATGACTTTCCATGCCTGTCTCTTGACCCGGATCTTTCCCGGCGTTCATGCCTCTCCTTGGAAGTATGCCTCTCCTTGGAAGTTAGTTTTTCCGTTGGGTAGGAAGATGACGACGGGGATTTCTTGCTTCCTGGGGAAGACCTGGTGGATCTATCACTGCTGGATAAGGAACTGCTTCCGGAAGACGCACCGTATGCTACAGAAAATATCAAATTAAATTGAAATTAGGGAAAATGTGACAAATATTCTGAACAGCTCAGTGCTACACTATTTTATATATAACTAGACAAACCAGACTTTTTTCCTGAATTGCAAACAGCTATCTTTGTTAAAGACAGAGATTCAATGTAAGATCTTTTGTATATCTCACTCAGGACAAGCTTTACTTGTAGGATAGAATAAACTTGAATATTTCATATATATTTCCACAAAAATATATGTGTGATATATTCATTTCATCTGAGCAATTAATGATAGAATTAATGATAGAATATTGTCTTTTATGCAAATCACAAAGCTGTGACCATAACCAAGTTTAAGTTTTTGAAGAAAATCAAAATTTCAATTCATTCTCATTATTCTTTAATGTTAGTGATCACACTCTACCAATAGTCTTTGTATTGACTTTGCTCTTCATGTGGCGCGTTCAAAATATAGTCAAACCTATGTATTATGGTAACATCAGGGCCAGCAATAGCTAGTATTTTGATGTTGAAGGCATGAGAGGAAGACCAGAGGCAGTGAGTACTATTAATTTACTTTACATGTATTCCCACCACTGACTACAAAGCAGACTAGAAAGCTGGAGGCTGACGACTGAAAATATGCAAGACAAGTCATTGTCAATGAGGAAGTCTCCACTTGGTTAATGAATTTGGAAACCATTATCAGAAATAATGGCCATATTGGATTGAATCACAAAACAAACTGACAAGCATATATATGACATAGGAAGTAATCATTGTACAGATTTTTAAAAAATTCACTCCAGGCATCTCTGAGAAATTTCCTTGAACAGACAGACAGCCAGACAGGAACAAATCTATAAGTCTATAAATCTATAAATCTATATACCCCTGTATTTTGTCTGTGGGGGACTATTTTGTCTGTGGGGACTAAAAAAGACAAAGAAAACGCATCTTTGTTGCCGAAAAACACAAGAAAGGAAAGAATACCTGGATCATATGTCTCAATATGTTGGAGTTCAAGCATACTCCGTTCAGCTGCAAGTTTTTCCAAGGGTTCGGTATAGAAACCATTGAAGTTGAGTCGGTATATGATATTCATCATATTGTGTTCACACTCTGTATGACTATACACACTAAGCTTGTCCAGTAGGTCTATCAGATGCCGGGAGAAGTTGGTGTCGAACGTTTCCACAGTCCGCTCAAAGTTTTCACTCGTAAGAACTTGATCGACATGCTGTGACACAACCTAATACAAGAAAGAAAAGTTGTTATAATGATAAAGTCATGTAGAGAATGCACACCTATATGTACGGTATTCCTTATCAGATATGGCAGACATTGCCTCCAGTACAGGTTGTAGGCCTCTCAAGTTTTCTGATACTTTTCTGGTCTATCACTAGTGTAGACTCGGTTTGAAGTTCATGGAGAAAATGAAGTTTCCATTGTCTGTTGTTTTGTGAAACAGAATATTTCAATTTTTCTTCAAGGAGTAAATACAGAGGAGAGTAGACTATAAATATCAGTAAATAATAGAAAATTTGATCTCCGATATTATTGATCATGAAATTGGTTTGAGCTTTCGATGAGTAAAATTTAAGCAACAGTTAAAACTTTGTTTCAAAGCATGTCTTAGCCTAATATCTACAAGCAAACAGAACCAGACAGGAGACAGTACTTATACATATTGTGGCACAATACTTCCAGTGTAATCTCTTGTCCTCTAAAATTCAGCAAAACCCTGTGGCTCTTAAAAGAAGTTCACGCCTCAAAAATGAAAGACTTTATAAACTTTCACTTCATTATAAACTTTTGCTCAAACTTTTCTCGATGAAACTCCCAACCCTCCTCTCTCAAACTCAAGTATAAACTAATGGAGTAACCGTAAAAATTTAGTTAAAGAAACACAAATAAATTTAATATTTACTGATACTGTAAATTCAAAATGGCCGCCATTCCTGTGTTATTTCTATTTGGGATGTTAATATTCCCAATTTTCACAAAACTAAGCCAGTGAAAACTTTATTTACTCCACACATTTCAAAATAAGCCCCCACGAGAGGAAGGCCAAAAGAATATTGTAAAAGTTTAAGAGTTCACATATCTGTCCCTTTGGCGCATTCTACCTCAATGACCATGTTGAAACTACAAAGGACACATGAAAGGTTGTACATTGCTTGAAATACGTAGATTCAAAGGCAAATCAAACCAATGAGTTCATTTAATTATTACATAAACATAGTATTCCCTTTATTTTACCATCAAACTTTATCAAAATTTATACGAATTTCTTGAGATATTTTTAATGTGTTCCTTGTCATCAGGTTATTCACATTACACTAGTTCTCTTCCTGAAAGGTTTCACAATGTAGAGATAAATATCTGCCTTAGCCTGGTCCAGTACATCACTTGACTTTATCGTACCTTAGATGTTGCTACTCTGTCACCCACATCATGAACTTCTTTTCGCTTGCTCCTTCCAGTCAGACGATTAATCTCTTCATCAACATTCATGGTACCAGTAACTCTCTGTTATCAGAATAAATGAGAATATTATCTTCTGTCATCCTTACTGAAAACCATTTAACACTTTCTATATCTCAATCACTGAATTAGTATCATTCTTTATTTAAATTTCTCTCTATGGATCTCATCTTGTCAGCACAGGGTACTTGTCTTTGAATCCACTACTTCCACTCTGAGTGTCTCAACTACCATTCATTTAGCAATTCATTCTCTCTCTCTCCTCCACCTACAAGCATTCTACTACCAAACTATTATCATGCGTAACATAATACTCAAATAAAAGTCAAAGCACACACAAGATTTTCTGCAGTACAAGAGTTTCACAGAATGCTCTATATGTATGACCTATAAAAATATGAATTATTAAGTGGTCATGAATGCAATTAACAACGTTCATCCAATTAACAGCATTGCACCCACTAATATTTACACTTGCATTCATTTTTGACCTGCATATCTGAATTCCTAAACTCAATTTTCATGAATGAAGTTAACAGAATAAGCCCGCTAACGTTGAATCTTGCAATTATTTCTAGCATGATAATATCGCCAAAATTAAGCACACCTGTACAAAGTTGTGAAAGGTAACACAGACTAGTAGCAGCTTGCTGACTATCTTCAACAGTTCAGTGTTTGTCAACATACAGTCCTTCAAACACTTGTCAAGGAATTCAGTATGATGGGCAATGACATCATCGATGTTGGATATCTGTAAATAAATGTGAAATTGAACACAAAGTAGAAAATTTATTACTGAAAGCAACAATTTTCCTTTTTAAGAATCGGTCATCATCTCACGACAACTCTCCAGTAAGTAAATTTTACCAACAATGACAAGATTGGTGGCTCTGTACAATGAACTGGAGTGGCCTGTGTGCACACATGTTGACCTTTGCCCTGTAATTGACCCCTCCCAGAATGCAACAGGTGTTAACCCCTCACACAGTGAGTTACATAGCCTACAGGACTGAAAAATGTCGACAATGTTGTATCATTGTGAAGGAAACATCACTGCTGATACATTTGAGTACAAATATGCATTTATTTACCCCTCATATGTATTTAGGGTAGTATGCATTTCGAAAGTGAAAGACTTAAACTTTTGCTCAAACTTTCCTTGAGGAATCTTTCAATCATTCTCTTTCAAAATCAAGAATAAAAATCAGGAATCATTGTGCAAATATTGGTACTAGAGAAACAAATTACCCAAGATTACCGATATTTGACATTCAAAATGGCCGCCACCCCTCTACGGAGAAAATAAGAGTTTTGATTTTCAAAAAAACTAAGGCAGCAAAAAGTTTTCTTACACAAAGAGCTTTAAATGAGTCCCATAAGTAGTTGTAAAGTTTGAGATTCAGAATATCTGTCCCTGAGGTGCATTCTAACTTAAACCAAATGTCCTTTGCATACTTACACTTTTAAGATTGGTTTCTAGGATGTTCCAGTTTGGTTCGATGACTTCAAACATCATGTAGTATTCAAAGTTTTGCACAAAGTGTAACATACGTTGTCTGAGGGCAAACGCAGATGCATACCACTGTGCTGTGTGTACACTGTATTGTTTGGAAAGTTTATTGTCAACCCAGACACTGTGAAATAATGTAGAACATTTACCAGTTAGATTAGCATTGAACTTAAAGTTTGGATTTTTCACTTTTCGTAATCGCACTTTGCTTTCAAATTCATTCATTCTAGCATTAAAATTGGTCATACACTATGAATGATGACTTTTTTATGAAATCATTTTTTTCACATTTCCATTTTGTATGTCAAACCAAACTATTGATCTGCTCCCCAAGGCATGTTAAACAAAGAGTACACATGTAAAATGCACTGTTACTGTTTACATTTAAATTCTATTTGGGACCAGAATTCACTTGTCAACAATGACAGCAGTCTATAGATCTACATGTGTACAGGCTGAGTTGACAAGCTCAATACTGCGTATATTAGTGTGCCTTAGAGAGTAAAACAAGAAATTGTAGTGGGCATTAGAAAACAGAACCAGCAAAACATCAGAAGTTACAGCTAAATACTGATCCTTTAAAAATGGTGAACCACAATATTATGACAATTGTTGGAGTGTGTTTGTGAGAGATGCAGATTGATTTTACAGAGACAGTGAGGTAACTTTGAAGCTGATAAAAATTGTTTAAAACTCACTTGCATAGGAGTCTCTCCACATGTTTTGCATAGAAGAGATGTCTAAACAGCATTTGATATCTTGTGAGAGCCTGCAAAAGTAAACATCAACAGTTATAGGTCAAAAGGTTACAGTTTAGAAGGTTATAGGTCATAGGTAGAAGGTTGTAGGTCAGGAACGTTCAAGGCAAGGAGGTTATAGGTCAGAAGGTTATAGGCAAGATAAATATCAGAGCCAAGTAGATGTCTGAACAGAATTTGGTATCTTGTGAGAGCCTGCAAAAAGTATTCATCAACGGTTATGGGTCAGTTTATAGGTCATAGGTAGAAGGTTATACGTCAAGAGGTTCTGGGTAAAGAGGTTATAGGTCAGATAAACATCAGAGCCAAGTAGATGTCTAATGACAATGACAGTAAAATGACTTTTCCTTTTTGAAAAGAAACAAAGACTTTCAAAAAACATGAGCAGCCATATCTGTCTACTCACCTTTCGACTGAGAATAAGAGATTCCGGCCATCTGACTACATAGTCAAAGGAGAACGCTTCAAGTCCAGAGATCTGCATTTCCGTTGGATCCATATCTTGCAACTTCAAAGCTGCAATAAGTTGATTTGTGTCATTCATTACATAGAGAACGTGAGATTTTATAATCTATTATCAAACTTTACTAAAAATTACTCAAATACACTAACAGGAGTTGGACTTGGAGGGACTTTGCAGCATGTCTTTTTCAGTGACCTTTTCAAAAATCTACCAGATAATTTCCATTAACTTTCATTATTTGCAATATAAAAATTTCATAATTAAATGATTAGACATGACAATACTGATCTGAACCATTTGGTGGCAAAAGACATAAGTGATTTGCATACACGATCTTTAATCAGATATTATTCATACACACTTTTATTTACTTACATTTTTCCTGTTGTGAGTCAATAGCAAGGATTCTAAGCAGCTGTGTAATCAAGTCATATGGAGACAGTTCAACTCTGAAAATAAAAGGATTGGATAAAGATTGTAAAAGCATTCATGATATAATTACAGCACACTGATTTTCACCAGGGATTGCCTTCAACTCCACATTTTACATCCCAACTACATATTTTTGAGATGGACCCTTACTGTCTCACTGTGGAAGAGGCCAAATCTCACAAATGCAGATATAGACACAGAGACACGCATATACACTCACAGACACTTTTTGAGATGGACCCTTACTGTCTTACTGTGGTGGTCATATCTCGCACATGCAGACACAGATACAGACACACAGAAACACATATACACACCCAGACACTTTTTCTTATGTTTGAATTTCCTGTCTTATATATTCCTTATCACAGTGCCCTTGCCTGTACACATCAACAATAAATCTTATGCAGCCAAGTTCATATTTCACCATTAGGTCAAGTTCATTCAAGCATAAAATGCTCCATGTGTTGCATTTTAACAAAGACTTGAATATTCGAAAGCCCAAGAAAACAGATAATTTAGACATTATTCTTACGGACTTAAATGGCTACAACATACAATGGACTAAGTAGGTAAATATACATACAATTTTTAGCTCAATACTGCTTTTTACTGACTCGGCAGATGGAAAAGTGACACACTTGGTAGGACAATTGATGCTATAAACTTTGTTGGATAAAGTACTATCTTTTAAATTATCTTATCACTGTCAATGTATTTTGTGACTAAGTGTACATGACGGTCAAATGAGTTACCTGAGGTCGTCCTTGAATGGGTCATTATTGGCCAGAGAGGTTCTCAGTGCCAATTCCAGCAGTGTTTCAAGTCTTGAAGGCACTATGTCCTCTACCAGTTTCTTGAGTTCATCTTCTGCTATGTCCATGAAGTGTACAAAGAAATCACCCTGGTCCATTAGAAAGTAGTGTTTGATAGATCTGTGAATGGCAAGCAAGTTTGATTTAGTCAGGGTTTGGTTATAGCACTGTGATTCAATCATGAGCTACATAGGAAAACAGTATGCACCTCGAACTAAAACTTTTGCTAAAACTTTCCCCAAGTTCCTCAAGGAAACTTTCAACCATTCTCTTAACCAAATCAAGAGTAAATATCAGGGGTCACCATGCAAAGTTTAGTACTTGAGAAAAAAATTACTGGACGATTACCAATATTGATATTCAAAATGGGCGCCATCCCTGTGTTAACTCTTTGGGACAAAATAACATTTTTGATTTTCGAAAAACTAGACAGTGAAAAGTTTTCTTAATCCAAGAGCTTTAAAATGAGCCTCCACAATTGGTAAATTACAAAAGAATTGTAAAAATTTGAAATCTAAATATTTGTCCCTGAGGCATAAACCTTAAAGTATAAAGGCAGCAAACCAAAGATAAGTGGGAACAGATAGCATTCTACAAAAATCACAAGTTACACAGCTAGAAGACACAGAATACACAGCTAGCAGCCCATCATTCCAAAAGTTTGGGTGAAGTAGTTTTCAATGGTGCCATTTCAGTTGTTGGAACTAATGCAGGATTATTAAAAATTCATTATCGGTATGTGACTGTGTGCAAGTGTGGTGAGGGGTGGATGGTTGCTTGGTGTGTGTGCAAGCTATGCAGATGAAAAGTGGGGCATATTTTCTCAATTTTGTCCCTAAGAATTGCAGTTAGATACCGGTAAAAAACTTCTATTTAACAAGAAGTCTGCATACTTTATAGCTCAGTTTGTCAGTAAGGCTTTGGAACATGACAGACTTACCATCTCTGTTATGTACTTGCAGAATTGCCAAGATATACAGACTGTGATGATGCTAGTAAAATAACTGGTAACATATGTACCACATATTGCAAAGTACGGATGTACTTTTTAATTCACTAAATCAACAGTTATGTTTCTTTTTGACAAGGCTAACTTAAGTCAGACAATAATTCTGTCAAAATCCATACAGTATTTTTCTAGTAACATACCTTAATCTGCCGAGCAGTTCTCTTTCTTCCATCAAAAGATGTAATAACATACCACTGGCATAACTGTGTGCATTCTCGATAACTTCCACATACTGTCTGTCTTTCAAAGTGTAGAGGATTTCTTCAGCATGAGGGCATCTTGGATCTTTTCCTGGGTAGCAAGAAAAGTTCATGTCAGTTTTTAAGGTAAAGTTCACCTCGGGGACAGATATTCCGACTTTTACGATTGTTATTCTGATTTACCACTTGTGAGGGCTCATTTCAAACCTCTTGGAGTGAGAACTGTATTCATGGTCCTAGTTTTTTGAAAATCAAAAATTTACTTTTCCCCATAGATTAACACAGGGATGGCACTCATTTTGATTTACAAATATGGGTAAAGATTAGGTAACTTGTTTCCTAGTGCAAACTTCGCAGGGTGACCCCTGACTTTTATTTTGATTTGTTACGAAAATGATAGAAACTGTCATTCCAAAAAATTTAAACAAAAGTTCAAGTCTTTCACTTCCGAGCTAGGTGCATACTTCCTTGTTGTTTGTGAAAGACTGAGAAAAGTTCTTCTCATTTACATCATTTTTGGTCTTCTTAGAAATCCATCATATATTCCTGACTCTGTACACGTGTACGATGTAAACTAAAATCCATGTCATTAAGTCATATGGTCTGACCTGTACAAAGGTTAGTTCGAGGGAGGGTTATAGTTTAACATTTGGAACAGAAATTTAGAAATTTCTTATAGCTACTTCATAAACACAAAAACAAAAGTACACTACAGTGACTGTTTTTCAAATCTTAGCAGTCATAATCTGACACTTAACATATTAAAATGATAGAAAGATTACCATAGTGTTAAACATGTCCTTTTAGCCTGGCAGTGTTAAAAGTTAAAGGCAATGAAGCTTTGACTCAACATTAAACTCACCACACTGCCTGACAACATTCAAATATTTGCCAGTGTTGAGTATCTTATCCACACACTGTTCCAGGAAGATTGGGATTCTGTCTCTACAAATAGTATATCGTCTCTCCCAGTATGCATCGTTGTATTCCTTCTGAATTTTCTCTTTGTGAGCCGAGTCATCCTCTTCAATGAGAAACTGACAACAAAAATCAATCGTTTCACTTCAGTGGAATAAATCAAACAACAAACATATTTCATCTAGGGCATTTTGTAATTTTCTTTCAAAACATACCATGTATATCAACAAAAAATATGAATATTCCTGTGTGTGTTTAAGTTACTCCTGATCATCGGATAACATGACATGTTTTCTATATTGTGCCTGATGGCATAAGGAAATCATTAAGTTAGAATGCACCTTGGGGACAGATATTCAGACTTAACCCTTTGAGCGCCAAAGTCGATTTTTGTCACCTTTATAAAATATACCACCGTCAATTTTTTTCTGATTTTTGTCAAAATTTTGGTTAAAAACTGTAGCCCATGAAATGTGATATCCATTTGGTCCAAAATTATGAAAAAAACTTACAGAAAAGTTCACAAAAATTGGTAAAGTTTGCATCAAAATTTTGGTGGGAAAAATTATAACAGTCAAAGGGTCAAAACTTTGTTGATAGGAACTTTACAGCAATGGTTTAAATTCCAGATTTCTAATTTATGTGCAGCTTCACACAGTAAATATATGAAGTGTCTGAATACCAATATTTTGTTTGTTTGTTTATCAATGCTTACCTCACAATACGGGTCTTGAATAATTCCCTTGTAAATCCACTTTTCTAACATTTCAAAGTAAGGTGCACAGGCTGACTGTGTCAGGAACAAACACAGGTCCTGAGATTTGGCATCTCTGAAATTAATAGGGAAAGGATTTATAGTTTTTTCCACGTGACACTTGATTAAGAGTTAGTGAAATTGTACAACAGTGGACTCATTCTAAGCCATATTGCAAAGAATATAAGGAACAAGTCATTGTAAATGACATAGTCCCCACTTACTTAATGAATTTGGAAACTATATTGACAGAAATGATAGTCGTATTGGATTGTATAACAAAACAAATCAACGTGCATATGTATGACATATCATCCTTGTACCACGTTTGAAACAAATCGTTCAAGGAATCTCTGGGAAATTTACGTGCATGGACGCACCAACAGATGCACCGATATCACCAGATCTATGAGTCCCCGGATAGATTAACAAATCTCTGAGTGTAAATGCTGTGAAATTTAAGATAAAGTGATAAATGTTAACTTTACTTGTATTAAAACACTATTTCACTTGAGCCTTGTGGGTCTAAACTCCCAGGTATAAGGTTCATTCTGGAAATTGGCCGGGAAGTCAGCCCTCACAGATGCTAGATAGTTGCGAATGTTCACATGATATCATAGGTGGGTGGGCCAGGGGGAATGAGGGTTCAAGTTTTAATTGCTAGGGTTCAAAGAATATTTGAGAAAATGGCGATATATTTTGATATCAACCTATTGAAAGGGATGAAGCCGATGGAACAGCCTACAAGACGAAACTGTTTTGCACCAACTTTTGATATCTCAAATCTTAACTGAGGAACTAAATCTTTCAGACAGCAGTTTGCAACTAACTTTTCATGTTCAATTATGAATGCCAGTGAGAATGTCTGATGGATAGTAAGCCAAGTATAAGTGCATCCATCAGTCTCTCTCACTATCTATGAACACTTTATCTGTCTGTCTATTTATGTGTCTATCTTCCTATCTATATATCTAACACTAATATATATTCATTGATGTATTTATCTATCTTTTCTGTATCAACCTTTCTATCTATCTAGAATCTATACATCAGCCAGTCAACCATGTGGCCATTGAACCATCTCTACTGACATCAGACAGTGAACGATAATATACAAGGTAAGGTAAGGTGACAGAATGGTTCTACTCTAGAATAAAATGGTTGTGTGACGTTCTACAGACTCAGTACACCCAAGAGATCACATGGTCTTCAAACCGACCCATTGGTACAAACATGTCTGGAAATACACATATTTCTGTGCTCCTTTGCGCACATCACTTTGTATGTACCATGATCCCTTCAAATTCTGGGTTGAACCTATTGGCAGTATCTTGCCTACCCGATGACAGCTGATGTCTGGTTATGAAGTAAACTGAGAACAGCGCCACCAGTACAAGCTCCTTTGTCAACAGATTCTGCAATTGATGACAGTATTTCCATGGTACGCATTGCTGGCTGTACATAGAACCAAAACTTCTGCAGTGTAAGATGGCCCTGTCGGTGTTGGTTTTCCAACTGTCCAACTAAGATATGGTATTGCTGTAAATAGAGAAAAAGACATGACACTTACAGTGGTAATAGCCTCAGAAACATATGCTAAACAACGAACCCTGATCCTGCAAAGTCATTGGATACTGCATTGATTTTGAGGGCGCTCTACTGCTGGCTTTCAGAAGCCTAATTTTGTTATCAGAAATTGCATTGATTTTGAGGGCGCTCTACCAGCAGTGTTTGCTTTCAGAAGCCTTATCTTATAAAGTCACTGGAAACTGCATTGATTTTGAGGGCGCTCTACTGCTGGCTTGTCAAGTCATGGAATATTACATTGATTTTGAGGGCGCTCTACCAGCGATGCTTGCTTTCAGAAGCCTAATCTTGTCAAGTCATTGGAAACTGCGTTGATTTTGAGGGCACTCTACTGCTGGCTTTCAGAAGCCTAATCTTGTCAAGTCATTGAAATTTAGTAATGTCGTTGTATAATAGGCAACCAATTTCATTGACACACACTATGTTTTGGTTGATTTTCAGGTGCCTTTAAGAAACCGAACATTACGCACAAACACATCGCATTGTTTATAAGGCTTGCAATATTGGTGAAAAAAGACCTGCTATAATTCAAATGTTTTAGTTACACCTAAAAACTTTTTTCAAAAATAAAACACTTGAATGGAGTTACACCCAAACAAACGTCATAGGGAAACTTCAAGAGGTTCATAAATTAAGCATGTCAGTGAAGTCCTGTATCAACACCTCAGCAGACATTAAAGGTATACAGTCACCTGTAATCTAAATATGCCCATATATGGTCCTTGGTATTCAAAATGCCCATGTGAGGGCGCTGTTTTTAAAAAGTGCTCACCAACTTAAAATCTGTGATTGGTTAAATTTTCTCTTTCCATGGTAACTGTGGCAAAATTGGAACAGGTGACATAATACCTTTAACTTTCATTGTGGTGTCTGATCAACGTTCATAACTCTTTGCATCAAATATGGAATTTCAAGAAACTTCTCAAAGTCAGTCCTATATTAGTACACATAATATGAATAATTTTCTCAGAATTGGGGAGAATGTGCTTAAAGGACAGATTTTCAGGCATGAAATGTTTTACGATACTTCGCTGATCAGCTGCTTGTGTGACTCATTTTGAAGTCTTTGGAGTAAATGAACTTTTCTCAGTATCGTTTTTGTCACAATTGAAATTTTAATTTTCTGACAAGGAGTTAAACACATGGTACAGCAGCCATTTTGAAGTTCACATACCAAAGGTTTAGGTAATTTGTTTTTCTTAACCAAAGCATAACACGTTGACCCCTGATTTTAATCTTGTTTGTGAAAATGAACTGTATGAGCGAAACTGTCAGTTTCAAAGTAGGTATTATCATAACACTTTGAGTCAATGGCACCAAAAATAGTCTTAGAAAACACACTGTTAATGTCAATGAAGAATTAAAACATTTACTTAGCCATCTAAAAGATACTCTCTATCATTGACGGCATGTGCAGTTTTCGGAGGGAAATATTTAGAACACAAACAAAACACATCAATAATGGAGCTAAAATTACTCTGCCTTACAAGATAATTATACCCTGTGTCTTCTAAGCATCACTGAACCAGTGAATTCTTCAAAGTCCAGTGAAGACACATCCGATTAGGGGTCAAGGGTCAACGAATAATAAATACATCAGGTGACCTCTGACCGGGAGGGAGACGCCTACATACCTTCATGACAGTTCTCATGGCATTGCATAAAGCATGGTTTACCATACCATACTCAAAGGAAACTTTCTCCTCAATGAATCGGACCACTTTGGAGTAGTTGGCACAGATTGGTAGTATGCGGTACACCAGATCTCTGAAGGACACATCCAGGGACTGTTCAACAAGGAAGGTTCTCTCTGCATATTTGTCAGGCAGTGGCTGTGCTAGGATATACCTGGCTTCGATGCCCTGGCAATAAAATAAACCATCGATGATTCAACAGCTGTCTCCTATGAAAGAATCACTTTGGGCACACCTGAAGTACACTGGGTCCAATCTTAACAATGAAAATAATAATGTTTCTTGAGGGGCCCCAATACCTTTGCAAAGCCGCTGCACACCCTAGGTTTTGCGCTAATCTGTAGTATCATTCAGTGAACGCCAAATATTCTTCAGCCTCCCTAAATTGACACTAAAGTTTCGTATCATCTATGAAGATTTGGGTTTACTTTTTAAGGTAGAACGCACCTCAGGGACAGACATTCAGACTCTCAAACTTTTTACAATATTCTTTAGGCTTACCACATGGTGGGGGCTTATTTTGATGATGGAGTAAATCAAATTTTCACTGGCCTAGTTTCATGAAAATCCAGAATTTTATTTTCCCTCATAAAGATAACATTGTGATGCCGGCAGTTTTGACTCAAATATCGGTAAATATTGGGAAATTTGTTACTCTAGTACCAAAATTTGCATTGTGACCCCAATTTTTATTCCTGGTTTTGAAAGAGAATGGTTGAAAGTTTGTTTGAGGAAATTTTAAGTAAAATTTAAGTCTTTCATTTTTGGGGTGTAAACTACCTTAATTTCACATGATTCCATTCAGTCTATTTTTGGTTTCTGATGAGCAAGTCAAAAAGACTCCGATACTCTCTATTTGACAACAAAAATACACGTAACCTCATCCCTAGTGTGTCCATCCAACTGATAAAATAATTTTTTGATGTTAGTTTAGGTGAAAACAAAATAGGTGAACTGCTTTGTCCAGTCAGTGCAGTAAGTTTGTATCTGCAAACTTTTGTACTTCGCAGGTATGTCCGAAAAAGTTAATTTAGTAATAATAGCAGTCATGTGCAGGGTTCTTCACAAGATGTTTTAGGAGCATTCATTTCACATGTTAATAACAATACAAAAGAATGCATTTCCACAACAAAAGAATATGCAAATTATGCATCATTATGTAAATTGAACACCCCTCTTTTTTTCTTAGCTTTTGAGAACACTGATGTGAAACATAAACTTCTAAATATTCAAGTATGGCCCTACACAGTGATTTTACATCACTTGAATTTTAATTGAACAAGTTATTTAAGCTAAAGGGCTAGTAGCTATAACTTTTGATAATTTTTCCAATATTTTTGTTTCATATGTCAATTGCAATTTCTTGTTCTACTCCCAAAAGGATACTGGAACAGCAACTATGTAGCATGTGAGCACAGTGTATATACGTGTAAAAATTTACTGTTTGCTGTTTACATTTGAATTCTAGTCCAAACCAGAATTCACTTGTCAATGATAACAGTGCAGTTTACACACATATAGGCAGAGTTAATGAGGTGAATACTGTGTATCTCAATGTTCTTTGGGAAGTAGAACAAGAAACTAGTTGACATTAACCCTTTGAGCGCTGTAATTTTTTCCCGCCAAAATTTTAGTGCAACATTTTACCATTTTTTTTGAATTTTTTCTGTAAAGTTTTTGATAATTTTGGACCAAATGGTTATCACATTTCATTGGCTACAGTTTTTTGTCAACATTTTGGCAAAAATCTGAGAAAAATTTACAGGGGTTTATTATGTAAAGGCAACAGAAATTGACTTTGGCTCTCAAAGGGTTAAAAACAAAATGGTGAAAAAAGAGCTACTGGCCCTTTAAGAAGCCAATGATGCCACTATTATTATGATACACTGTAAATACTGTCCAGGATAAAACCAACTACACGTGACATATACAAACACACAGATGAGTGGTCAACCCACAGATATATAAACACACTCACTGTGAGAACAAACAAGAGGTCCTCTATCATAGCCTGCTCCTGCAGTGCTAATGGGAGTGTGCTGATGGCCACGGTTGGCTCCCGGTTGTCATGAGTGATGACGAAGTCGGCTTTCAAAAACGGCCGCTCAGACACCCAGTCAGGCGTAGATGGCAGAACAAGAGACGCTGAACAAAAACAGAAAACCATTAAAAAGCATAACATTAATACTTCATTCACGCTTGCGTGGATTTTCAAGCCCAGCTGAATACAGAGAGTGTGGATAATCTTAACTAAACACAAACTGTTACAGGGTTTCATCCTTGTGCTCCCAATGTTTGCAATGATTAAAGCAAAAAATAGATTCAAGAAAATAAGTATGACTTAAGGTAGAATGCACCTCGGGGACAGAAATTCAGACTTTCAAATTTTTACAATTCTTTTCTGATCTACCACTTGTGGGAGTTCATTTTAAAGCTCTTTGTATATGAAAATTTTTAATCATCTTAGTTTTTCAGATTGAAAATTTTGTTTTTCTCCATAGAATTACACAGGGATGGCAGCAATTTTGAATTTCTAATATCGGTAAATGCTAGGTAAGTTGTTTTGCCAATGCCAATATTTGCCAGGTTACCCCTGATTTTTATCCTTGATTCTTTGAAAGAAAGGTTGAAAGTTTCAATATGAAGAAACGTTTAAATCTTTCACTTTCACAGCACATACCTTAATGGAAAGGTCTGTGTATTTGCATGCCCTGTCAGCTTAATTGACATGTTACTGATCTGAGAAATGCTTCTGTCTAGACAAACATCTTTCACAAATATGCAATGGGGTGTAGGACTGACCCATAGGATCAATAAAACTGACTGAAGTCTCAAAAATACATTTTACGTTAGAAGATGAGCAGTTCATATAATGGAGAGAAATTATGTTGATAACTGTGTTCTCTAAGTTGTCCATAAATTAGATGTTGAAAAAGTTGAATTACCAGAAGACAGAGCTATGTACCAGTAGCTTTGCAGCAAAAACAGGTAAATTTTTTCTTTATATGTGACAGAAATTCACAGATGTTAGGTTTGTAAAATTCTGCAGTTCATTCCATCTATAAATACCTTTGTCACACGGCTCTGTCATGTAACAATTCAGCAAGGTTTTGAAAGTTGAATAATACACATCTTAACCCTTTCAGTCTATTTTCCCGACATATAGGTCTACTAAACCTATTGAAAGCCATAGCTATGTAGAGATATCGCCTGTGAAAAGGTTAGGATAGAATACACCTTAGGGACATATACTCAGACACCCAAACTTTTACAATACTTTTCTGGTCTACTGCTTGTGGGGACTTATTTTGAAACTCATGGAGTAAATAAATCTTTCATCCGCTTATTTTTGTGAAAACTAGAAAATCTTCTTATTTCACATAAAAATTAAGACGGAGATGGAGGTAATTTTGAATTAGAAGCGTCCTTAGATATAAGGTAATTTGTTTTGCTACCAAGTTTTGTGCTGTGACGTTAATTTATATCCTTGATTTTTGAAAGGGATTGGTTGAAAGTTTCCTTGCGGAAAGTTTGAGCAAAGGTTTCAGTCTGTCAACTTCAATGGTCACAGCCTAACGTAGTCGGAATGTGTGTGAATTTTTTAAAAACTGAAATCAGAGAAGGAAAGTTGTGCATTTTTCACTTCAATGAATCTACTACATGTACAGTGTTTACAAAGCCAACTAGTACTGGGAACTTCTCATGAAGTATAGGTTGGTTGGCATTCTCTATTAATCAAAGTAGTATGCACCTAGAAGCTAAAAGTGTTAAAATTATCCTGAAGGAACAAACGTCAGGGGCCATTATGCAAATTCTGCAACTGGAGAAACAAATTTCTGAAAACAGAAATTTCAAAATTCAAATGGCAACAAACCACATGTGAACTCTACTGGAAAATATTAATTTTTTGATTTTCACAAAAACAAGCATATTTCATGCATATTTCTTCCTGGGAAAATTCTAAACAGCACAATTATCCATTAGATAATTAACATAGAGTGCACCTCAAGGACAGATATTTGGACTCTCAAACTTTTACTGATCTTTTCTGATCTACCACTTGTGGGGGCTCATTTTAAAGCTCTTGGTGTAAGAAAAATTTTCACTGTCTTGGTTTTGGAAAATCGAAAATTTTATTTTTCTTCATAGAGTTAACACAGGAATGGTGGCAATTTTGAATTTCAAATATCGTTAAATCTCATATAATTTGTTTCTCTGATGCCAAAATTTGCACATAACCCCCGATTTATACCCTTGATTTTGAAAGAATATGGTTGAACGATTCATTTAAGAAAGTTTGAGCAAAAGTTTAAGTCTTTCACTTTTGAGGCGCATACTACCTTAACCTTTTCACCACCATGGTTTGTCCCAAATCCATTGTTTTCTATGGTAAAGTTGGACCTGTACACAGGGAACTGGGGGTGAAAGGGTTAAGAAAGAGGAAGGAACACCATGAAAACTTACTATTTTTCTTTGCTTGTTTTTCTCTCATCATTTTACGGACTGCCTCCGGTGGTTGTGTAACTATCGGCGCACTGCTGGCAATAGTCTTCAACTGATTCCTCAACTGGAGAAATTGCAGACAAAACAAAACAGAGAATAATACTGGGGTCAAAAAGTGATCACCTTGAAGGTCATGACCTCAAAAAAGGTTATGACTTTTGATCAGGGTCTCCCTGATATCATGCGTTTGACTTTCACTGCACTTCATATCCATAAAGTATAGGTAAAGATATCATTCAGGGCTCGAAAAGTAGCAGTAGTCCCGCGTCTACAGAATACCAACTTTTCCCTGGGGCTACCAAAATCCATGAAATGGTAGCCAACGTGGACTACCAGAGCCAAAATCAGAACTTGAAACTTGGCTTGTGATGTCTGTCACTTTAAGACGAGCTGAATGCAGTCAACCCAGCTAGCTGGCTGGACAAGGAAAGGCTGGACTATGACTTTGTCATGGAAATTGCAAAGGTGACAATGCAGAGGAATTTTGCAGCAAAGTTTCAATATCAGAACTGATGTACTTGGTTGACAGGCACAGGAAATGATGGCCAATGAAAATGCATTTTCATTACATTTAGATCATAATGTATCAATCACAGTTACAGGGAAATTATTGTCTCCTTCCATGCACAGAAAGCCATGCTCTATCTTAGCCCTGCTGTGCTACAGTGTATGTCTCATGGGCTGAGAGAAAGTCATTGTCATGGCGACTATCAAAATTTGAAACGCGTTGTCAATGTTTTTCCAACAGCTATAATACTGAATATCATGTTTACATCATCAAACACTTCACAATGTCATACAGACACATCACTAAATTGTAAGTTTGTAACATTTTTCCATACTGTCCAAATTAAGATTTAGATTGGGCTGAAGCAATGCACAGAGGTGAAACAGTTTGTAACAGTTGTCCAGTGGACATTTAACCCTTGGAATCTTACAGTGTACATGTTACGCTCTCTCTAACCCTACCCAAAGCTGATGGTTGGCACCTGTCCCAATGGTAAGTTTCTACAGGATAACTGTTCTCACATATAACACAAGGGACATGTCTGCAAACTTTTAATGCAAAGCACTTACAGCCATATTTGGTGTGTACTCATATACATTAAGCTGTTCACCCCTATTCCCTGTAAACAGGTCCACAATCACCATTGCTAACAATGGGTTTGGGTTAAACCATGATGGTGAAAGGGTTAAACCAGTATATTGAAAAAGTTAAATCTTCATACATTTGTTTTTGCAGAACTTTCCTCAAAACCCTGTCTTTGATAGGTTAGACTGGCCTATATATTTGGCGACATTACTGACACCAAAGACTGAACTACCAAAGTGATAATACATGCCAACTTCTCACGCTAGGCAACTCTACTCTACTAACCTTCACAACACTAGCATCCTGTAGATTTCTCACCCTCTTCCTCTTTGCAAAGTGCTCCCTCTCATAAGTGAGACTGACAATCCCCTCTCTATTTGTGCTACAATCTTCTTTACTGTCCCCACTAGCCTTCTCTCTATCACAGCAATTCACTTCAGTGCTAAAAAGTTTGTCGCAAAACCAAACTCTACTCTTATCACCTAGCTGGCTTGTACCCATGTTTCTGTCTACATCTTTGTCGTCTGCAATCCTATCCTTGCCAACTATGTCTCCACACTGCCCTTCTTCCATTGCTTTGCTAGCATCAATAACAACTTTGCCTACATCTCCTGTAATTCTATTCGTGTGACTAAGCTCTTGACAAACTCTATCCAGTTTACCTATGTCGGAGTCTCTATCACTGTAAGCTAACTTTATCTTCAATGAAAAATGAAATCAAAAGAAAACTTATTCACACTGTCCTAACTTACGTATGATCATATGTATTGTGATTGCTTTTTCTAACTTCTTTGCTGGTAAGTACCCATGCATATATGTGTGACACGAACTATTACTGATGATAACTGAATTTGCATCAAGACTGAAATGCAATTCTCAACGATAAATAACTATTATATCATACCAGTATATTGATGGCGCAAATACATTGATATTTAAACATGCATGATAAAGTCAACCAGGGAATTAATTGTTGCACAGAAAAAAAGACAGTCACATGTTGCAGTCCTTGGGTGTCCAATTTACCTATAAACAACGATATATTAATTACGTTACATGTTTATATCAATCCTTACCTCAGACACTTCCTGTTGTGACATCTTACTGCCAGACGGTGGCAGATTAATCTGATTTAGTGGATGCGGTGGGGGTGCTGGATTTTCCTTTGCATGCTGATCCAGGACCAGCTTTGTCTTGTCTTCATCAATGAGTTTGGACAATAGATACACCATGGGATCCAGTTCTCTGACACTGTACGGTTACAAGATAAATACAGCCAATCGTAACACATGATTAGCCGAGATATTGATAGTACAATGGTCGCTGGTCAAAATGCCTAGCTGATATATGTGTGTGTGTGTGACTTGCCGTGGTTTCTCTGTACAAGTTCATGAATACCTGTTCACCCCTGATTCCCTGTAAACAGGTCGACAATCATCATCGATAACAATGGGTTTGGGCCAAACCATGGTAGTGAAAGGGTTAAACTACAAGCTGCCATGTCTCCCTCGTATTTCATCAACTAACATAACAGCATCACTGAATCAGCTCCGTAGAAGTACAGTACTGTCACTCTCTGAATTTTTTCCATGTTTCCAAAAGGCTTTAGCAATACAAATACATTTAAAACAGAGGACTCAACATCTCTGTTCCAGTGCAATATTGTAACATTGGCAAAGAAATTTAGAAAATCACAAATTAACATTTCCTCCGACCTTTTATTCAGGTTGGGAAAAAATTGTACAAGATTCACAAGTGAGCAGGGTGAAATGATGGGTATTGTGTGTGCAAGCCACTGACTCTGATTACTTGAAAGAAAAATTTCAAGCAAATTTTGAAAAGATGACAATGTATGTGAAATATTCCTTACATCCATACAGTGAACGGTAAAACCATGTTTTAGTATCTGCTAAAATAAACATCCTTCCAGCCTAATTACAAAATAGGTTTACTGGAACCATAGACAGTAGAGGGGGAAGACTCTTCCCCTCGGTACTGTCTATGCGTGAACAGTAGTAACATTATCAAATAGTCTCTGATAACACAATGTATGCTATTTAATTTAATCTATGCAAATGTAAAAAAGCCACGCTACAGATCGGATGTGCCGTGTTTGGTCCCAGAATCTCATAATTTTGCCATGATTCAGGCATTCATCGTCACTGAATATTGCATGTGATGTCTGTGAATATATAGAGAATAAACTTGAGTCAAACATAAGCTAAAAAAATGTTCTGATTTTTTGTCAGAGAAGGCATATTTCAAAATGTGTTCCCTGTACATTTGACCCCTTTGCATAGGCCACAAAAGTGCCATCATGATTATTCAAATTTATCACGCGGTCAAAGCGATGCTATGAGAATTCAAAAACTCCCGCCTAGTGTATGCATATGGCTGCGTCATCAGTAATCCCCCTACTGTGCACCCACGGTCCTGTTACTTCCCGTTTAAAAACTATATAGTGATTGAAGAACCTTGTCAGCAAACCTACAAAACCTACTTTCTTGATTTGAGTTCATCGTATTTTCTTAAGAACTCTTCAGGCTTTCTTGTGTACTCAGCAATCTTCCTCTTCGCACTGTGGGCAGATACTTGTGTGGTAACATAGCCAGTCATGTTTTTCAACAACGTATCAGCATACACATCTGCCCCTTCCCCTGAGTTGACACTGGGAATCAAAGTGCAATACAAAACTGTTAGAGCTGTTCAAACTCTTCTAATATTCTCATGTTCATGACCAATATTTGTAAATAATGCTTCATATAGTAACACTGCACAAAACATGGCAGTACTCCTAATATAAGAACATCTGAAGGGCATTTAGCTCATGGGTTAGGGAACTTTGCCTCATGGGCCAACAGAACGTCATATTAAGTTTTTAAGATTTTAACACAACAAAAAACCTGGGCTGATGTCCATGTATCTATGCAAAAAAACCCAAATATGAGCTAAAAAATCAGTACTAGAAGGGCATCTATGTAACAGGTAACGGCTAGATTGATTACCCAGTTGCCTTCTTAATTTAAAAACACAATGAGTTATACTTATGAAATGAATGAACGAAGAGGTTTACAAAAAAGTTTACAAAATACCGTCGAAACAATAATTTAAAATGGTCTTACTGACCCGAACTATTCGTTTTTGTTGTTTCGTCTTTTTTTTAATCTCGGTACTTGATGAAATTAATATTTATATATACATCGTTTGATGATTTCACTTATCCTTATTTTTCTATTTTCGAAAAAAATAAACTATCATCGGGCAGTTTCTGGTGGTCGACAGGTCAAGTGTATCTTGTCGAACAGGTATCTACAAAGCACAAACTATGATAATTGAAAAAAATTATTTGACATTTTGCTTAAGTCAAGTTTCCTAAAATACTGCATTACTGTTGGCAAATCATTAGAAAATTTGCTCATTTTATGTGGCAACATTCAAGAGACAAACATTCATAACGAAATAACTCTGCAGCCATGCAACACACTGCTTCAACGGGAATGGACACCATGGTCGCGGAGGTAGGAAGGGAACTTATATTACTTGTAACGCTTATTGCGTGCAGTGCTTACCCTAATTCCGTCAACAACTCATTAACATAGTGATGGACTTTGAATTCACTCATGTTGGCCTCCTTTTCCAGCGATGCTTGAGCGAGAGAACCTAAATGTACCGTCTACGCAAACGACCAGTCGCCGGGTAATCCGTGCGAACGTACGCTCGAGTCTACAGACAGTCGTAACGTACAGAACAAGTTTGGGCGACGTTCACATCAGTGGTAGAGAACATAAAAAGTCCGGAAAGAGAAATACTTCTCCTATCTACGCACTAAAATCGATAAAATTCTGGAGAATGATAAACTCGCGATAGAGGTCTTAAGATACCGATGGAACTTGATGCAGACGAGAAATCTTGAAGTTGTCCAGAAAAATAACTGTCTGGCGCCAGATTTTCATTTTAGTCAGCCATTTTGTCCCAGTTGCCAAATCGAGGCAAGTTGAGTTTATGGATATCTTCGTAGTATGTCGTTCAGATTGTGTTTAGAGATTATGAAAACGGAATGCCATAATAGCTACAATAAAAAATAATTTGATTTTAATTCACAATGCGAATTAATTGAATTTTAGGCCAAAACAGTTTGTCGAAAATGCCGTCTCGTAATTATTTGCATTCGAATTCAGTGCTGTTTTTACACAGCCATCTTTCTTCCCAGCTTGAATGAGCCAAGTGTCAGCTCAGTGTTGAACTGCTGGAAAAGAAGTCCCCTAAATGACGAAAAACTCGGTAGTTTTTGCTTTAACACTCATCCGACAGTAAGTAGTCTACCATATGTTGATTCTTTAAGGTGATTGAATCTGTTGTGTGCCGAAAGTATGGTTAAAATGTTTGCAAACTGTGTTAGCGTTAAATGTGAGTCTCCTTTTACAAGAGAAGAATGTGTGTCAAATGTGCTAATTTGTCGCTTCTGTGTTCAAAAGGTGGACGTGCAGTTTTGCATTGCCTTTTACCCCAAATCAGCGTCATTTACTTTACATTTCAAGCCACGCTCTGGTAATCTTGCGCGGTGTAAAGCTAGAGTGATGGCGCATTGTTTTTGCTGCGTTATCCGAGCTTTGAAACCATGCCAGAAAAGTGACCCTGGTTAGTGACACGGAATGTAGGGCCTCGACGTGGGCGACCCTACACTCCAACTCAGGCCGAGATACAACGCTTCACAATGCGAATTCTGGTGTTAACACGTCGAACCCACGACAGCGCGTCGCCGTCCGTGAAACAGTGCACCTCCAAATCGTGTCTGGCGATTCGAAACGCGATCGCGTTCGTGATAAATGAATTTCATTTGTAACACTTCTCCCCAGTTCTCGTTTGTTGATCTTACTGTAGCGAAGGTCATCTCTTTAGCCAGATTTACCAGCCATCTCCTTGTAAAGCTATGCTGGGAAGTAAACGCGATAACAGGATTGTGACAACAATCAGTATTTTGTACAGTGCGCATTTTTAACGAAGTCTAAGTTAGCAAAACGTTGCCCAGACGAGAAAGACTTAACTTCGTGATGCTTTGTACCTTTTACGAAGTGAAATCTGCAGAACCATGGTAATTTTGTAGCTATTTTGTGCACTTCAACTGTTTCATAATGGAAATGTAAAACCTGAAGTAATGGAATAGTAAAACGTTTTTCAGAGCACAAAAATGCATGAGTATATGGAGCAGAATCTCATGGCTGAAAAATTGACGCATATTGTTGTAAGCAATCGTCATTGGACTTAAAATGACAGGATTCTGATTGTACAAACACATGCACATACAATTTTTCAATATGATCTCATCTCAATCATGATAAACTAGTAAAGTAGTCATGTACCATTGTTTTCAGAAGCGAATTTTGAACCTATTTAGCATAGAAATCATGATAGAGAAAAAATATTGATCAAAGAGATTGTCCTGTGTTATAAATAAAAATTCTAATTTTTTGCGAAAAAGACTTTTCTCAAGTTGTTATATTTTTTTTCATCTGAGGTTACTGCACATAGCAAGGTAGCATTTTGTAGCCATTGTATTGAGAGTTAATTATAGTGACTTTTGTGCGATGAACTGGGTGAGTCAAATTACACCCTAGTCTTTGCTTGCATACTGTAACTTCAGACAGGGCTCTGTTACATTAGATTAGTGATTGAGTATCAGGCATCTTAAAACCATTAACCCTTTTCCTGCCAAGTCGGTGCAAATCCGCTTGAAATTCGGTGTAGCCAGAATCTAAGCACTGGTGACCGTTATTCTACCAACTCGGTGGAAATCGGGTCCTTTTTGGGTACCCCCTTTCCTGCCAAGTCGACGGCACTACATTTTGCTATCCCCTGTGCGTTTAGGGGTCATCTGAGGACAGGTTTTCTGACAAGGAACGCCTTTTCCCCTCGAAATGGGTTCGCAGGGAGTCGATAGACAAGGAAAGGTGCAGAAACCTGTCCGCCAGTCCCCCACATCTGAGGGGGGCTGTTTTTTTACCGCTTTTTAGCGGACTTGGCAGGATAGCATGGTGACGTTTTCTGGCGGAGTTGGACGTACTTGGCTGCCTGGCACTATAGAGATTGCTGCCGAACTTGACCAACTCGGCAATGCTAATCTAGAAGGCTACCTCTTGCAAACGACTTGGCAGATAGTGCCGATGGTGCGAGACGAAAGTCACTTATTCAGTTGTGCATAACTGAAAATGAGAACGTATTTTTGATGGGACGGCTCGACTTGTTCCTCCGATGGAACGGATATGAACGACTCGGAAATACCATTACAAACTGGTGTCCGACGTACTAAGCTGGGCTTCAGCTCTGCAAGTTCAAGCCAGGCAATGTCCTTCACCGCCTTGGCCGTGCCATTCAATGGACATAGCTTTGGATTTTTTATTTATTCCGTCGTCCGAAGTATTGGCTCTGGTTTGCAGGCAAACGTACGTATCCTCTTGCCGACGCATTGGTAACTACGTATGCTGTTTGCGTACGGAGAATTCAAAAGGGGGGGACATAAGGTCAATGCTACGGGGATACCGCCTGCACTTAGCAGGGACTGCTTTTGTTATGCAAACCAGCTAGCAGTACAATATGGCTGCCAGGCATGTGGACACGTCGATGGCTAGAACAATGGAAGCATATTGCGTTTTTCCCGTGCATCGCAAAAGTGAACTGAAGACTTGGGTGTAGTGACTGGTTATCACTGGTTAGCTGCAGCCCAAGCCATGTCGGTACAAACCCGTACCTGACTGAGGACAGCTCGATTAAGTCAGTAATGAACGGTAACACTCATAAGCCAACTCCCAAACGAGCTGGCTTAACTACGTGGAGCTGTGCTTCAATGGCTCAGCCATGTCGTTAATACAACGGCAAAAACGTAGTTTTTGTGCTACACTGCCAAGTCGTTGAAGGTACGTATTCAATTGACCCTACCCTGGGGAAACAGGTCAGGTTTGCCGGTGCTGCTGCACCCCTAGCACGACCCTCAGGGTCTCTGACTAACAGACGAGTGAGGTGATGTTTGTGCCTAGCGGACGTGCGTAATACTGAAGGAGTTTATTTCCGAAAAAATAAACATGAAACGGCAATAAAATGACGCACTCCCAGGGGCAAACAAAGCCGGTGACCTCAATTTTTTCTGCAGTAACCCTTGAGCTCCTTCCCCTGTCTACGGGTACATAGCAATTATTGAAGTCTAACACGTATAAGTACGGCTAAACTACCCTGAAAATGGGCGATTTCTGCCAAAATGCCTGGCAGGATAGCGTGCAGGAGAGCCAATCTTTTGCAGGCACATATTATGGGGCCGTTTTCTACTGACTTGGCAGGATAACGGACAAGGGCGCTTGGCAGGAAAAGGGTTAACCCTTATTTTGCGGTTTAACCTGCTGGTTGCAGTCGTGAATTACGCTGCAGAAGCCTGATCTAGTTAGAGAATGAAGGGAGAAGATTCATGACGATACTCAAAGAGATTAAAGAGCGAAATGCAATGATTTATTTTGATGCACCCTTAAAATTGACTTTTATGATTTTAACAGCATTTTCTGCACAAGTTACGGATATTAACCCTTTGAGTGCTGTAATTTTTTTCCCTCCAAAATTTTAGTGCAACATTTTACCAATTTTTATGAATTTTTCTGTAAATTTTGTGAGATTTTGGACCAAATGGCCATTACATTTCATTTGCTACAGTTACTCATCAAAATTTTGGCAAAAATCTGTAAAAAATCAACTTGGGTACATTTTATACAGGTGGCAAAAATTGACTTTGGCGCTCAAAGGGTTAACTGTAATCCTGCCAGACGGTATCACTTCCTCCTGTGCTTACGGTATTGACCCAAATCTATATTTTCACCCTCTTTGCATGATATACAATGGCAAGTTTGGTCATGTGAAATCACAAACAGAATCTAGATTTTCGAAACCTACCCGTGGTTGAACTCGAGATGAAAGGTTTGAAGAATTTTGATTGGGAAGTCCATTGACCTGCTTGTTCGATAACTAGTGAAGTGGTGTTGGTTAAGCTTTCGCTGGAGCACTTGGGTCCATCAATGTCAGGAGTTGTTGAACAAAGTCTGTATCTGTTTGTGATGCGGCATTTATAGCTGTGGATATCCCTGACAGTCACAACGCCATAGGTTTTGCATTGGTATGGGGGACGAGACAAAGTTTATGTTGTCACCGGTGGGGGCACTTTGCTTCATGGTAATCGAAAGTCCTTCGAGCTAAAGGCATGCTGTTGCTGCCTGTACCATAGAAGATGGCAGTGGGCCAGAGGTTCAATTTTAATTTGAGCAATGTCACTGTCTTGTAAAAATTTTACCGCTGGTAAGCAAGTAAAACCATAGTTCACAGGTAAAGTCAAAGTCAATGATGATATATAATTGTTTGTTGCCTATTGTTGCAGCTCTAAGTCAACAATAGGCTGTCTTTATTCGGTCTGCTACTGGAAGTTGGTGCGGCTGGAGTTGTAAGAAATTAAGCAGAAGGAATACCCGAAATCTTTGGTGTGTTAATGGTTTTTCACGTCGAAAAGTGCTGGTTTGAACAGGACGCATGCATGCACATGCACACACATATACTGAAATATACAAATGCATACACACACACATACATACATACATACATACATACAATATAACAGTAGTTTCCAACCATATCAAGAGTAGTTAACATTACCTGATAACCAGGTGAAAAATCTCTGTCTACCCCCAGAGCACATACTCATATTGAGAATAGAACACATCATCTCAGGACATTGAAATTTCACTTTCAGATTCAAAAGGAATGCTGTACGATTGAAAATCACATTTGTTGTATTTACATAACAATATTCAATTTACATGCGCAATGTCCTGACAGTGTCTCCATTACATTGTTATTAGCATTTGAATAGATTGTTATCAGAATAAGGGTGGTCCACACCTCCAGGTCTATGCCTGGTGAAATGCAGTAGGCTGTAAAATTATGCTCTACAGGTTTTTAAGCTATGTTGTATGCATCATTTGATCTTGGTAGTGGGTGGTCAGAGTGATGATATGCAGTTTTCTTTGGACATCCAAGATCTGAGTATATTTTCTCACAAATACACAGAACGTGTGAACTTTTACCTCAAACTTCAATTTCTGTGCATTTTTCAAATATCATTTTGCAAAGGCAGCAGGTCTCCATTAACTTTTTGAAACTTTTGCTCGTATTTGAATTTCTTATTCCCGTTTGACCACCCCTCCGAATAGTAAATGGTCATGCCCTAACCATTCAATCAAGGTTATTTTGTTGCAATTGGACACACACATTCTCTGTTGGATTAAAATTCTTTTCTGATAGGTACACCAAACTTTACAGTTGAAATCAGCTAAGCCATGGAGGGAAAATAAATCCATATCCATAAATTTAACCGTGTTGCAGGGTTCATTTCCAAAGAAGTTTAACTTTCACAGGGTTGTCTGTGATTGGTCCATCTCTTCATGTTCAATCTTATTTTTTTAAAACACATAAATAGATCCTATCGTGTATCTTCCAATCAGCTGAAGATCACTTCTGCTTATTATATTTGTATAATTGTATTTGATTGTATTCTATTGTATTTGATATTGCCACCTAAGTGAATCATAAAAGTCTCAGGCGGTCCATCACATTTTCAATATGGCTGATTTCTACATCTACTCATAATACAGAAGGAAAAATAAAGTTTTAGGTTGTACAGGAATTTATGCCGGACATGCCTGAAAAGATTAATGAGCGAAGCTAGTTTTCACAAACAAACAGAACTTTCTGCCGTAATATATCATGAGATCACTATCTTAAACTCTTGCAGAGGTGAGAAGTCGGCTTTTTACCCACAGTGCATTTCAATATCACATAGTTTGGCTCCCTAGTACAAGACAAAAATTATTTATAGTAGCGAGAATTACAGAAGATATTCATTATGACAAAATCTTTGGTCTGATGAAGATATATTTTTGGAGATGTTTGTTGTTTGCTCTTGTAGAATGCACCTTGGAGACACATTTTTGGACTCTCAAACTTTTACAATTATCTTTTTATCTACCACTTGTAGCTCTTAGGGCAAGAAAATGTTCACAATTTTAGCTTTTCGAAAATGGAAAATTTTATCTTTCTCCATAGAGGTAACACAGGGATGGCAGCCATTTTGAATTTCAGATATCGGTAAATCTTAGGTAATGTGTTTCTCTAGTACCAAACTTTGCAGGGTCACTGCCAATTTTTATTCTTGACAGGGCTTGACAATTCCTATCGCCCGACGCCCGGGAGAAGTGAAATTTACGTTCGGGCAAGTCAAAAATAAAATCTGGTCGCCCGCCGGACAAGTTGTTTATACAACTTCTGGCGCAATCAACGCAAACCTAAGTTGCTGTTTGTGCACGTGTCGCCCGATTTGCATTGTCGTTCACACAAAATAAATGTCAATCACTGACTATTTTAGATACAATTGTGACGTTCTTCTGAGATTCACTTGCCGACTCACACGATGTTGCAATTTTTTGATGATCGACATGAAATTGTTTCATCGTCCAATTAAAAAAGTCACTTAAAATTTGGCGTAAACAGCATTTCATTGTTGTATGCTGACTGCTCCGCCCCAACAAATTAGGTAAAAAATCGCAAAACCCAATCATATTGCTTATCGGCGATCGACTGTGCAGTACTTCAAAATCATTTATGCGGCCTCGCGAGGAAGACGAACATTGTTGGCAGATAGTTTGTGGAGTGATCGCTGTATATGTGAGTATTTCACGGTAATATTTCCACTAACACAAACAAGGCATTGAGCATTTTCGCGAGCCAGAGCGTAATTTCCGCTCCGCAGACCTACGCAAAAATAAAGCAAAGCTGTTGCCGTAAAGAGGCGCGTGGTTTACGACGATGGGCATTGTGTAACTCTGAGAAACGACGTTGTGATGATTTACGACAGCGCCACGAGGGCCAGCATGAGTGGGATCGTCTGAGAATCAACAACTCAATGTGATGATTAGAATGATGTTTCTGACAAAAGATCTAAACATAAGCGTTATGATGAGGAAAAACGCCGTAGATGTTATCTCCCGAAATGTAAAGCACAGTGGCCTTGGTTGAAATATGACGGTTCCGAAATGTTCTGTACGTCGTGTCTCAAACACCCCACCATTGCCAAACCACTGGGAAAGCGAAGTGCTTTTCTTGACGGATGCGACATTTTTTGCGTCGAATCGATAAGGTCTCACGAGTTTAGTCAACCGCATTTGGACTGTTTGGCGCATCACAGATGAGATCGTGACGGGGACAATGATTGTGGAAATTTTCACTTGCCAACAACACCCCGACCAAATGCCCGCGCAATATGTAAACCGAATGACGATGACCAGTGACAGAAACTGACCAATCTTTTTACGACGGCATTTATGCTTGCCAAACACGGGAATTTTAGCCGATGTATGATATGTACCTTCAATGTTAGCCCTGCGTACAGGTCCGTGTGTTCCCGGCATTATACGGTATCTGCTAAAGTGGGGGCTGCGGGTTGCGGGCTGCGGGCTTTTAGAATTATGGCTAGATTTCTAATATATGTAATATGGCATTTAGTATATACGAAATAAAACCTTTAGAAGGTGTCTATTATCAATAATGATGATCAGGTCTATCGTACAGTATCCCTTTTCCTGCCAAGTCCATATTTCAACATCAGGTCAAGATGGTTAAAATAAATGAAACACAACATATTCCATATGATGTATTTTAACATAATACTGTACATTTGAAGGCTGTTGAAAACATAAATGCTGTAAACTTGATTTTTGGACTAAATATGCTATAACAGACCAAACCAAGTGGGTGAAAATACGTCAAGTTTCTGAAAAAAAAATCAAAATCTGCTAAATTAAAAGCGACGATTCCGAGGACCTATTTATTTATTCCGAGCTGCCTGGCCATTACAAATAATTTCGGATCTGAATCACTTTTCTTTCTTGCCATGGATGTCAGTGAGAAATAATACCAGACTGACAAAAAAAATTCGCGCCTCGGAAATGTCGCCACTTATCGCGGAATGAAAATTGTTACATTTCTAGTATCAGGCCATAGGAAGTAAATTCTTTGTAATGCATCCATTCACAATTCGGTTCCAGGGCAACACATACAGAAAATTAAACAATGCCATTGCCTACTTAAATGCAATGTGTAAGGAATAGAAAGATTTGACTTCAAAAAGCGTAGAAGTGATGTGTATTTAAATGCCTTGTATTTTTCATGAAATCTTTAAAAAGAAAAAGACGTACAACAAAGGACTTAGTTTACTTTGCCGTTTCGGTTCAACCGAGGTCGCGACCGCAGAGAACGACATTCCGCTAACATTTTACGCGAGAATTTCAGCGGGAAAAACACACCGGTGCGTTGACTTATTTTCAGGAATCGATCTAATAGGAATATTTTTGAATGAGTTTGTGTTCTGAAGCTCTCAATAATTGTGTATCTCTTAATATCATGAACGTGGTATGACTTGCACCTGCAGTATGATAGTCGCTCCATGCATTTGATCTAGCGTGACTATGAAAAGTTTCCTAGGACTATTATCGTGTTCACCACAATAGAATAATTTTAAACGGCATTGAAAACGATTTTGAATATTGTGCTTTTATCGCCGGTTGAACTAATCTGAAGTGTGAGAAGGGCATGGCATTCTATGAAAAAGTAACAAATTATTAGGCGTGTCGAGTTTCAACGAACTGAAGTTCATCTCCCAGTTCATCTGTGCTGTCAACGATCCGAAACTTACTTTTAAATTATCCATCCTAATCATAACATAAAAAGTTAATATAGCGAGTTGTTGTGAAATCTGTCTTGTGCTCATATTGTTACTCATCCGTGTTCAGTCATATCATTTCGAAAGCTTCGATCGGCAGTGCGCTGTGCAACGGCGAATGTTGGATGGGAAATGGACTGTTCTGACGTTGGTGGCGCTTTACCAGATGTAAGCTGAAATAACGGCATTATTCAAGAAGTTCATGGCTTTTATTCCATAAACAAATACATCTAGATACTATTTTGGCATTTATTCTAACTACTAGCGAAAATGATACTGAAAATCACGCATTTTTTTATGCCCGCAACCCGCAACCCGCAAAATAGCGCATCCGGCATTATACGGCCTCTTGTGGTGGAGGTCGTATAACGCCGGGAACACACAGACCGTACGCAGGGCTACTTCAATGTGAACTTTTGAGAAAAATCAGCGTCAACATCGGCGAAAATTACCAAAATAAGAAAGCCCTGAAAGCCGCTACGGAATTCGTCGCAAGTATTTTGGTCCTGATTATTACAAATGGAGGACAAGTAAAATTTTAGTGAGGACAAGTGAAATTGAAAATCCACTTGTCCGACGGACAAGTGAACAGAAAAAAAAATTGTCAAGCCCAGCTTGACTTTTTGAATTGTGGATGGGTATAATTGCTATTGATTTTCATTGTTTCTGAACTCTTTTATTCAATTTAGGAATTTCATACAACCTCTATGAATCAGTTGTTCACAATACATGTGACCTAGAAAATTTACTTCAAGGCAAAACATGCTGGGTAATTAATTTTCCTCCAGACCATACTGGCAGTCAATTTAGGTTATTGTGTAATGAAACCTATGTAAAATATGTATACAGATTACTCTGTCTGATATTGATAATTTGAGTTTATCTTTGGTTTTATGGTAGAATTTTTCTGGGACACAGTTTTTAGGATACTCACCTTTCTCGTCTGCTGTATCGGGGACTTGTTTTGTAACATGTAGAGTAAATGCAAGGATGATGAAAATTTGGTTACACAAGGCAAAAATGAAAGTACAGGTAGTTACAAGTGGTGTGTGAGCGCACAAATTTTGTGCAAAAATGTCTTGATTTTGACTGAAACTAAATTTTCACAGCCGGCAAATTTTAGCAAACAGACTGTTGGTTTTGCTGGCTATTGTCTACATCCCTGAAATAACGTTTTAACTGCCCTTTTTTTGGTAAAAATACAAGTTTGCCTCCCAGAATTTAGAGTTAGGGTAAAGCAGTTGTTTTGAATTTCAAATATTAGTACCTTATGTGTAATGATCAACTTTGCATTGTACATATAATCCTTGATTTTAAGTTCTGTCACACAAAGCAGTTGTCGATCTGTCCCTCTGTTTGTCTGTCTGCAAACACAATTTTTCAAATACTAATATCTGATTCAACTGAAATTTTCTGTTTCAGTGAAGTTAATTGATATGAAGAAATTTCGGTTAGCAAGGCATGCATAATTAGCATACATTTGCATAATTTCTGTTTAGGCCATTCATGGATACCTGTACTTAATTTGATGAAATGCCACATACCTTGCACCAGGCTAATGTTGACCTCATTCAGATTTTTCATATGGTAATGAAATTTGCACATTTGTATTGCAATGACTCGTCTAATTTTTCCAGGTAAAAGACAGTCTTTGCAAACTTTTCCAAGAGCGGCCTATTCTTTTACTTCACTTTCTCGTAAAGCTTTGAGAGGGTCTCATTCCATGATTTTAAGATTGTGACAAAAATATGAACATCGGGGGACTAATTTCTCATATTTGATAAAAACATGATGGGGTGTAAAGTTTCCTTTGGGATACAGTAGTCATGCGTTTCTCAGAACTTTAAAGTGCACGGTTCAGAAGGTACAGTGTATATCATTGTTTGTTCAGATACAAAGAAACAACAATTAGACTTCAAGATTAAACCTCCAAAGTATTTCATCCGTCTTCTGGGAGAGGTTGGCCTGGTACCATTTAACCCTTTGAGTGCTGTAATTTTTCCCACCAAAATTATAGTGACACATTTTACCGATTTTTATGAATTTTTTGTAATTCTGTTGGTGGACAGTACTTATCATAAACTCCAGTTTTTGGTCAAAATTCTTGGAAAAATCAGAAGAAAATGTTTGGACATGAAAAAAATTGTTACGGTTATATTTTATACAGGCAAAAAAAATTGACTTTGGCGTTCAAAGGGTTAAGTGTGATAATCATAAGCACCTCTTGTTACTACATTTTGTACTCCGGAAGAATTCAGAAGTGTCCTTTCCATTTCTATGCTGCATAACTACACTTTATGGTTACCATATGTTATTGATACTAAATTACAAAACTATTATCTGTATACAAATATGTAGATATTGCGTGGGGAAGTACTTCTATGATGAAATAATGGGTATTTAGCTTGCCTACTGAAGTTGTAGGATAATTAGGATACATGTATCTGTTGAAGTTGTATTATGAAATACTTGGTATTTAGCATACCTGTAGAACACTAAACAACAAGAAATAAACATGTACACTTAGTCAATTTTCTGAAATCTCACATGAAATTGTAATAGCAGAGACACAAGTCATTAAACTCATGATGGGGTACACCATGGACCATACCGGTAGACAGTCGAGGGGGAAGACCCCCCTCTACATAGACAGTAGAGGGGGAAGACCCCCCCCCCCCCCCCCCCCC
>LD355545.1:255648-287763 GCA_001465055.1 Ptychodera flava | reverse complement strand
ATCAATGTTCTCCCCAGGCAATTAAGCATGGTGACAACAACTCTTTAATTTTGATGAAACAATAGCAATTCATTTACATAACAATTAATTATATTGTTATGTAAATTAGCCATTGTGGCAGGATTCTCCCTGAATTTGAAGTAGAAGGGTACTAGCTAATTTCTGTAGAATTCCAGTAACTGTTTGCATATATTGGCATGAAGTTTAAACTTAGTCATCAAGAGAGATGTACCTGTAGGTTATGATTGTACAAATTGTTTTTCTGTCCGTTGGTTGAACTCAAGATGTGTGTCAGAAAATGTAGGTCAAAGGCTAAAGGTTATGTTTTGCATAAGGAAGGATGGATCCCTGTTTATTTGATAGGCAGTGCAAGTTTCTTTTGCCGGGAAAGGGTGTATGAATGATCCCTTTCATAGCTTTTGTCAGTTTCATGAGTGATAAAAGGTTTTGTGTATTTCTGGTCCAACTCATTTTGAAGTTGACCTACGCAAACACAGTTCTTCATCTGCACCAGTGTGCATGTAATACAGAAGTAACTCATCCCATACTGAATACCTAGTGGACACTTACATCAAAATTGATATGTTTTAAATTCTTCTGTTGCTCTAACTTTTACTCAGCTTACAGTTTGGAGTGCAGCAACGGGGAAATTGATCACGTTTTTGTCTTTTTTAATTTTTCAGTGGAGAGACTCAATGCAACAAAGAAGAAATTATCCAGGGTAAGAGCTGTTATTGAAATAACATTTGTTTATTTTTGGTAGAATGCACCTCACTTGCAACTTGTTGAACTTTTTACAATATTTCACCGGTCTTGTTTGTGTGGATTCGCTTTGAAACCTGTGAAACAAAAGTTTTGGATGTCTTCTCCTTGTGCAAATCAAAAAAATTAATTTTTTCCCTATTCAATTTTTAAGACCCAGGATGGCTGCCATTTTGAATTTCAAGTAGCTTGTAGTAAACAGTTAAAACTTGGTGATTTGATTGTCCAATCCTGAACTTTCAACTGTGACCTTCTGATCCTTATTCATGATAATTATAATTAATAAAAGAGAACAGTTTAAAGTGTCCTTTTGAAAAATTCTTGAAAATGGCCATGACCATACACCCACATCACAGTCAATTTGAAATCCCAGTCATGGGTGTAGGGTAATTATGATAATAACATTGTAACAGTGTATATACAATAGAACATCATTGTGGCACTTTGGCCTTCACTATAGGTATGGCAGTATGCTTTGTTAAAGTCCTTGTGCATATTCCCAGGTATTTTCATAATGGCCTTACATGAATAATGTTGAAATAACATTTGGTTGTCAGAGCCCTGAAATACTTGATATGCATACAATTAAAAATCCCTTAAAATTCACAGGGCAGCAGGATGTTCCATTATCAGAGGAAGGGGTGAAACAGGCCGTCTTGCTTGGCAGTAGGCTCCAGAATCAGAAATACACCCATGTGTATGCCAGTGATTTGGCCAGGGCTTTACAGGTATGGCTTATCTGTTTAAAAAGTTTAGACTTTTCTTTTCATAGTACTACACTGGTTTTTCTCCCAAGCAGCAAAAAAAGTACTTCTTAATGATTCCTCATGTAAAATAGGAATGCAGAAGTTCAATGTATGATAAAGAATTATCCACAGCATTTAGTGGTACTTGTGAATTTCAGAATACCTATACCCGATAATTTATTATAATGAACAAACCAATGGCAATCACTCTATAAGGTTATTCACAAAATACCGGGATTTATGTCTGAGTACATCGTGCAGCAATAGCGTTTCGGACAATACCTCCACTGCATGATGTACTCAGACATAAATCCCGGTATTTATTATTATACACCTTATTTAGTCCAATTTTACCGCGAAAAAGTCAAAATTACAGCTTTTTTGGGATGCCCGTCCCGCACTGCACTGAGTGATCGCGAGCAAACTGAGAATGCGTTCAGCGCATCCGCTAAGCGCACTGAAAGAAATTTCAAACGTTGTGAAGTACTGAATGTTTAGAAGTATATTTTTTGTTAAAAATATAAAATCATCTCTCCTTTTTCCCCCGCACTGACGTTGAGGTATTTTGAGGTCAAAGGTCAAATAGCATCCAATAATACCAAAAGTTATCATACTCCACGTCAAAGTTATTGGACTCCGCGTCCTCTGATACCGAAACTTACTGTACGACGAAACTCCACAGGTTACAGACGCAGGCGTATAATAATCTCCTTTACTCTATATTTCTATGCGTTAGACCACTAAACATGTGCTGGAGAAGAACAACATGTGTAAGAGTCTGCCAATACAGAAAGATCCTAGACTTCGAGAAAGGGTAGGTACTCCGAGGTGGACAGAGAGTGTTAAATTAGTGCTGCCCAGATGACAACCAGTACTGTTCATGAGATAACTAGCACTATTCATGTGATAACTAGTATTATTATATAGCATGCCACATGTTCATTCCATGTTGCAATCCCCCAGAACATGTCACATGATGAGAAAAAATATACGTCAAGTCTTCACTGGTTTGAAAAAAGCGACATCGGAGGTTTTTTGAGGGCTATTTCCATAGTGAAATAGTATTGATGTTTTGATTGAAATATTGAAATTCATTATCTTATGATCTGGTTTTGACAAATTGATGTGATGTTAAGAGACTTTGTGTAAAGGCATATTTACCCCTTTTGCCATCGTGGTTTGGCCCAAACCCATTGTTATCAATGGTGATTGGGGTCTTATTTACTGACCATTGGGGTGAACAGGTTAAGCTAGTCTCACTTTGTTGTCATTATGTACCAGCGATTCCCTACTGACAAGCTCTGATTTGTTCCAGAAATATGGCACAGTTGAAGGCAAAACCAGACAAGATCTTCGCAGAGCTGCTCGGAAACAGAAACTGTCTCTGGCAAATTTCACACCACCGGGTGGTGAAACCATCCATCAGGTTAGTAGCTTTGTTATTTTACACTGCCGTGTTATCATTAAGGTAGAATGCGCCTCAGGGACAGATATTTGGACTCTCAAACTTTTACAATTGTTTTGTGATCTACCACTTGTTGGAGTTCATTTTGAAGCCCTTGGAGTAAGAAAAATGTTCACCGTCTTAGTTTTTTGAAAATTGAAAATTTTATTTTCCTCCATAGAGTTTACACAGGGATGGCAGCATTTTGAATTTCAAAAAATTATTAAAACTTGGGTAATTGTTTTCTTTAGTACCAAAATTTGCACAATTTTCCGAGATTTTGAAAGAGAATGGTTGGAAGAAGATTCCTTGAAGAAAGTTTGAACAAAAGTTTGAGTCTTTCACTTTCGAGGCATATACTACCTTAGAAGCTGTTTGTAAAATCCACTATTTCTTGAACATATACAGTTTTCTCCAAAGCTTGGAGAAACTGAGAGGTGGCCAATTTACATTTCAATGTATATTTTGAATATTATTTTGTTGTGAAAATGTATTCTTTTGTGTGGTCACTAACATTTGGATTAATTGCTCCAAAAACAGAGGGGTAACCCCCCCAAAAATACCCATGTTTACAACCCTGATATTCGGGTATGTTCTGTTGCTGTATGACTAGTCAAGCAAACCAATATCCATAGTACAGGAAATCACCAAAAGAGGACTGCCATCGAGAGGTTAAACACACGTGTAATGCAGTTTTGAAACCCCCTTTCTTTTCACACCGTGTAGACTTTTGAGCAAGGGAAATACTGATCAAATGTGGACTGTTTTTGCCTCCAACATGGTTTTTGTCTATCATTGCTCCTCGCACAGAACTGTCCAGGGTACATCTGTATCCAAAGCGTGGGTGATTGCCGTGTCACTGTTCAGACTGACAGTGTTCATCTTTCTTTCAGGTCAGGCAGAGAGCAGAAGTTTTCTTCAAAGAACTCTGCCAACAGTTGGTGGGTCGAAAACTTGACAACCTGAACACGCCCAGTAACGGCAACAACAGTTGGAAGTATCAGCTTCCGCGTCTGTCCGGAGTGTACGGCCATCGAGATCCACAGCCTCCGGATAAAGCATTGAATTTGAGCATCCGCCAAGGGACACACTCATCACAGAGTACAGAGGTGGTCTATGTCGTGCCAAACGCTGCTGCTGCTGCTGCTGCTGCTGCTGCTGCTGGAGGCCAGTCAGAATCTAAGCGTACAAAATCTCAGGGAACACACGCTGTTGCAGACTCAGTCGTTGGGGAATCAAACCCGACCGAGATAAACTGTGCTGACACTCAGCAAACAGCCCCATCAGGGAAAAATCTTGCCTCGGATCTGAAAGGTGAGGTGAGTTGTGATCTGAGTGTTACGGGGGAATGTCTTACGAATGCTGCGCTGAATGAGAGCGGTGAAAATGCCAGAGAAAGTGAAACATCGTCCAATCAGCATAGCTCTACAACAGCGGCCAATCAGCATCTTTCAAAATCACCAAATCAGCATAGTGAAGAGATTTGTCCCACAGAAGAGGCAGTTTGTCAGGACTGCACTGTTTCTTGTACTGACTCTGCTGTTATCGCCTCTGCTGACAAAGTTAATGATGCTGCTAAAACTGAAATGACAGGAGAGAATAATGATGTCACAGAAAGTACACCTGGGAGGGAGGCCAAGCGTGCCAAGATAGCTTCCAGCGATGATGAATCGGCTGAGAAAACGCCACTTAAGTGGGAGAAAACTCCCTCAAGAACTAGATTCCACATCGAGGACTCTGACGATGAGATAGCAGAGTCGGAGGTGTACAAAGACGTAACGCCAAATGTCGTCGTATCGCGCACGTCCAAGGAACCCGTGGTCATGCAGCGCTGCGATTCAGACCCACTGATGGACGTTGGCGAAGACGTGATCCTGAGTGCAGACATCCTGGTGGTGAGCCACGGCGGGTTCCTGCGCGAGCTGATCCGCCACTTCATCGACGACTTCAACTGCATCGTTCCAGGAGGGGACGTGTCGGCGCTCACCGTCAGCCCAAACACGGGCGTGTCCAAGTTCATGATCTCCTTCTCGGAGGATACCGACAAGCCTCAATTGACGTGTATCTTCATCCACGACAGGGAGCATCTCAATATTGCCCACTACAAGAACACCAAGTACATCTCAGACAATTTATCATAAAAGACAACTGTACCATAACCCAACATACAAATAGATGTTACACTTCTATACTCTAATTACTCTAATGTGTGCTGATCTGCAGAAGCAAGAGAAAAACGTCACTTTTTGTGGACTGTAAGTCGTTTCTTTCTCATAAATCCATGAACTGTTTTGAATACTGCGTTCTATGTATTGTTATGTAGTATGTGACTTGCATATTAGTCTCATTCTGTTTCAGAGGGAAAATTTTTTCGTTTAACATCAAAGCAATCGTCGGGGGTTCTCTGATTGGATGTCATGTGTTATCCATCAGACTTGTGTTCTGAAGTCTTTCTTGGACAAACCACTTTAGATAGGGATGCCTGACCTTTGACCTTCCTGACCTCAAGATGTGGCATGTGTGTCTCGCTAATGCAGAAATTTGTTATGTGAAAAACGTAAACACATTTATGTCACAGGACTCGGTTTCTCTGAGGTTGCCAAATGTACAATAATCTCAGTATTTTTAAAAGACTTGTAAATAGGCCATTATGTCGGAAAATTTGCATCTTTTGACATAATTTCTTCAGAGAGATATTGAAATTTGATCTCTGATGCGTTACTGATACTTTGAAACCTGAAGACGATAGTTAAGCCCAGGAACATAACGGTACATTCATGCAGGCACATTATATATCATTGATTCATAATAGAGCTTCTCTGATAATATTCAATTACTGCAAGTGCCACTATTATTAAGCCTCATCAGACAAAATCAGCTGAAAGATAACATAATCTGACAGAGTTGATGTGAAATTTCAGAAAACATTATTTTTCCCTGACCCAGTAAACTTCTGTACTATGTTTGTTGTTAACAGCCTTCTTGGTACAAATTCCATATGCCTGGAGTGGTCGTGTCTTCATAGGCTCCATATTAGAGTGAAACGCAGGCATTGAGAGGGGAATTACGAAAAGGAGCATTTTCTATCAGTATAATGTGTACTCACTGTGCATTTTGTATGCTGTTATTTTTTAAGAAGTTTGGATTTGTGCTACACAGGGACAACATTTTGCAGAGACTTATACTAGCCACAACAACATATAGTAAACAGTGTAGTTTACCAAATAATAGAGTCAGTAACTAGTGTTAGACGGCTGCAAGGCAAGACAAAAATATTATGAGAAACAGGAGAGACATATTTCACAACCTATTGTATCCCAGACTAAATGTGCATAGTTTGCGTGGGCTTGTCCACAGTGGGTTGTTTTAGAGAGCGCCCTCATGAGGCCAATATGTGTTGATTACTCTGCAATTGTTGATTGAATCATAGACCCTTGAGAAAAACAAACGGAGGAAATGTAAGCTAGGAGTTGCCAGAAATGTACGTTACCGTATGATCTGTCAAAAAGGATCGGTGAATTTATAAGGATACTTGAATATTTTTTCCACTTTTGGATCAAGATTTTCATGTCTTCATAATGAAATAGCAAAGATTTGTGTTGCTCGGCAACATTCTGAGTTAATATTTCTCTAAAGATGTTTTACTAATCGTTCAGCGGGTTTCACTTCTGTGCCACAACTCTGTGTGTAAGATAGTTAAACATCTACTAACTTTTAGCCGTAATTGTTACTAAAAACAGCTATATTGTAGATCCATTGCAGTCATCTGTTCAGCTGTCTGTCCAGACAGAGTTGCCCAATGTTAGATTACTGTAATTAATCAGTGAGTCAGTGAATCTGAAATGTGTGGTGATACCCAAGCTAATCGTTTACATTGTACATACAATGTGTCTGTCTCACACACATAGTTGTGGCCTCAAATTGACACCTACTGTCATCATAATTTTTATTACCGTACATTATATATCCCATGTTCCACATTATCTGAAATCCACAGTTCCAAGTGATGTCAGTGTATGATTCTCATTAAGATATGATTTGTGTTCAAGTGCCATGAAAACCAATCCTGTCAAACTTTTCAGTCAGGAGAAATGCACCCCAAGCACAGATATGCAACTCAAATTTTTACAATTTTTTCTGATCTCCCACTTGTTGAGGCTAATTTTAAAGCTTTTGGAGTAAGAAAAATTTTCACTGTCTAAGTTTTTCGAAAATCAAAATTTTATGTGTATCCATAAAGTTAAACACTGAACAGGGTTGGCGACCATTTTGAATTTTGATTATTGGTAAATGTTAGGTAATTTGTTTGCATCGTACCAAACTTTGCAATGTAACCCCTTATTTTTGTTCTTGGTTTGGAGACAGAATGGTAGGAAGTTTAAAGGAGGAAATTTGAGCAAAAGATTCAGTCTTTAATTTTGAAGATACCTGAAGATAGTATTCAGCTCATAACGTTCTCCTAGGAAACTTGAAACCATTCTCTTTTAAAATGAAAAAATACACATCAGGGGTCACCATGCAAATTTTGGCACCAGAGAAACATTCAAAATGGCCGCCATCCCTGTGTTAACTCTATGGAGGAAAGTAGGATTTTTGATTTTCACAAAAATAAGCTGGCAAAAACTTAACCTACTCCATGAGTTTCAAAATGAACCTCTACAAGTGGTAGACCAATAATGTATTGTAAAAATTTTGAGAGTCTGAATATCTGTCCCTCCGGTGCAGTGTACCTTTAATCAGAGCACCATTTATCACGCACAGATTTTGAGCCTAAAGTTAAAAAGTTAAAAAAGAATACTCGAAAAGTGCTTAGTGTCCTCAACAGACGCCTCTTTGGGGTACTTATCACTGCTGAGCATGGTTTTGCACAGACAGCTTTATCTGTACATCAAGGATATTAACAGGTACTGCCCAAATATGGTAAGATTTTAAACACAACTAGACCGTTGTTCAACAAGTAGGGCACACGTCAAAATCAAACAAAACCAAGTTCAACTCTGTACAACTTTACTTTTATAACACTGTCAAACATGAAATTATATTTTACCCAGATAGAGAGAGAAAAATGAGGAGAATTCAAGTTCAGAAGTATATTTCTATTTAGCAATAGTTCACATATCTTTCAAAGAAATAGTTTATGGTTGGCAATTTGCCATGTTCTGCATAACGGAAACATTGTAAGGATAAAGATTGCATTGAAGCACTGCCTCAAATGAAGTGGTTTTGAAAAGTTTACAGATAAACTTTTCAGCAGCTTTTGACTCCAAGATAGCGCACAAAATTTATTTTTGAACAGTAGATTATCATAAGGGATTTTTTCATGGAGAATTCATAATTCATAATTTAGGATGCCAAAGAAAATCAACACAGGAACTAGCAGTCTTTTTCATCAAAATTTCGTAAATGTAGCAGTCGGAGACAACTGATGATTCAAGCAGTTGAAGCTTTCTCTGATGAGAGTGCTGACCAATTATATGTAACAGTCATCCAATCACCATCAACCTTTCTTCCTATTATTGGACAGTCATCCAATCACCATAGACTTTACTCTCCACCACTGAACAGTCCTCCAATCACCGTAGACCTTGCTTCCCATCATGAGACAGTCCTCCAATCACCATAGACTTTACTCTCCACCACTGAACAGTCCTCCAATCACTGTAGACCTTGCTTCCCATCATGAGACAGTCCTCCAATCACCATAGACCTTTCATCCCATCACTGAACAGCCATCCAATATCCATAGACTTTGCTCTCCATCACTAAACAGTCATCCAATCACCATAGACCTTTCTTCGCACCATGTCAACAGTCATCCAATCACCGCAGACCTTTCTCCTCATCATTTTACAGTCATCCAATCACCGTAGACCTTTATACTCTCCATCATTGAACAGTCATCCAATTACTTTGGACCTTACTTTCCATTACTGAACAGTCATCCAATCAGCATAGACCTTACATCGTAGACCTTTGTTTCCTCAGTCCTTTCCCTCCTTGATAAACAGTCATTTGATTACCATAGGCTTTTCTCTTAATTGTTGAACAGTTGTACAACCAACACTAGTCATCCATAAAAGTAAGAAATTACAAAATTTGCTTTAGCACGCTACTTAAAACCCCAGTGGATGTATGTATTTATATCATGCTTGATAAGATAAGCAACATGACTCAAACTTCATCGACATTATGTATGAAGTATGATCTCCATACGATGCCATTTTCAAAACTAACAACCCTGTTTGCATAGTGCTGGTGACTAGTGAAACAGACTTTCCTGCAGGATATGAACTTGAATGTGTCGGGACCTGTTCATCACATTTCTATTGTGCTGTTTTTCAATGAACACAGATGTAGTTACATATTTGAGAAGGCTGTTCATTTTCATCCATTCTTCTGTGTGTACACTCAAAATGTTCTGATATATTTCAATTATTGAGCGTTTATTATTGAGTTTGACTGCCCATGTAGCATTTTATGCAGACAGGCATATATTTATAATTTTTAACGTTTGCAGGCTTTGCATTAGTTTCCTGTGTATCATGGATGTAGTGCATTGGTTTTGACTAAACTGCTCAATTCTTCAGCAGTAGATATCAGTTCCGTACAAGCTTCTGCAATTTCCTAGTCGGAGTTTACAATTTTGTTTTTTTCTGTCGCAACTTCTTATGTGTCAACAAAGAGTGAAGTTTAATGGTTCACACTGAAGGATGGAGCTCTGTGTTCCATATACACACGGTGTTCCTGCCAAATGACGTGTTGGCCATTCAAAGAGACTACCCATCCTAAACTCCCGGAATGTGAAAATAATCCTTTCACTTCAGGCTTTTGGTAGGAGAATATGTCGGACCTTAGTATTTGAAGCAGTAGTAAGCATCATTGGTTGTGAGTGTAAGCAATGAGGCATAGGCATCAAAGTTCTCTCTTCTACTGTCACACACCCCTGTCATAGCCATGCTGTTGTCTAACCCCATTATCTGCAGTAGGGGGGAGGTGGCAGCACTGTACACTTTGAAATGAGGTGGGGGGGGTTGTGGGGAGGGGGTGATAGGTGCAACTTCATACTTTGTCAACTCAAAGATATTTATCTTTTAGGCAACAGGAAGTATTATATCAACTATTTTTGAGATTGAAATTTTAAATATTTCACAGATTTAACAATATGTGATAAAAAAAGACTGTGTACCTGTTGTTGAACTTCAACTACCACAACAATCAAAACACTGTTCATGGCGTACATAGCACAGATACTTCCGATCAAAATCTTAACAAAGCATTTCAACATTTAATCGCCTAGGATTCCATACCTACACTTACCTATATGCTGTTTTGTTTTTTGTGTAGCTTGTTTTATTTTTGTAATTAACATGATTTAATAAGCACTTTCCTTTTTATTGAAAAAAGTTAAAGAGGATAATAAGAAAATAGGATATGAGAAATGTATCTATGTGTATAAACTATATAACAAATGAACCATACTGTCCAATATTTTTCAAAGTACATTTAAAGTAACTTGATTTTGTTCTTTTCTGCAACTGACCAGTGTTGAAAATCCCAAGAAATAGCCAATTTTCATGTGATGCGTTTCCGTAACCTCAGTTTTCTGTGCAGAAAGCTTGTTTGCAGGATTTTTGATAAGTTTTGCCATGATAGACAGTGGCACGGTCTTCCGCTCTACTGTTTGTGGTTGTACAAAAGTAGTGAAATGTGTTCTCCCACTGGGAATAGATTCTCTGTATTGTTTTCAGTGGGGTGGTATGATCATGTACAGGGAAGTGAAGCAGTTTGCTGCTGTGTAAGATCACAGTTTTTGATGGTGACGGTTCATTTATGTGCAGGGAAGTGAAGGTGTTCACCACTGTGCCCATGGGTTAACATAATGTACTGCAAAACTGCACTTCCCACCATTCTGTGGTCTGACCGCTTTCTTTTTAAACAGTGAGGTTTTACCCGTGTGATGTTTGCCCACAGTTGTGTTGGAAATTTTGAAGACAACAAAATCATCACACACCTTGTGTCTTTCATTCGCCAGCCCTTCCACAAATCATATTTTCAAACAGGTGTGTAGTGATCCTGAAACTACACAAGTATTTCAGTAAAGAAGAAACTGTCATCTTTCACTGATAATCTGTGAGTTTTACCATGAAAATGCTCGCACTCTTCCGATCAATGAGAAATTGTCCATAGTAATGGATTCTGAAGCATCATATGTCTTTATTATGGAAAGCCATGTAATCTTATAACAAATATGTATCAATGTCGGTGACCAAAAGAAAGAAATGTACCAGTTTTTTTTTTCGTTTTTAAAAACAAGTTTGATAAAATAGGTATCAGTATTATTGTAATGGTTATTAATGATATTAAAGTGACTCTTTATGATCATATTTTGTCTGTGTGTCTGTGGTTTGTTTATTTGTTGTGTAATTACTATAATCATAGTCTACCAAGATTTGCCACCTAGTTGTTTAGTTGCAGGATGACAGATGAGTGAGAAATGTCCGGTGCTGTTTTCAGTGATAGATAAGTCTTATTCAAATGACAATTGCTTACTGGTGTTATGAGTCAAAGTTCATTGAAAGGGTCGGTAGCTGTAACTTTCGATGATTTGCTTACATCTTTGTTTTGTGTTTGAAAACTGCATGTGTAAAAACTCCAATGTGTCCACAAGACTCCATTCTAATTTACAATATTCAAAATTTTCTGGGTCTGTGAGTGGTGGGCACCCCTCCTGACACCCCCAGCAGTTAAATTTATTGTATTTCATAATTTCTCTCTGTTTGGATAATGGAGTCTTTGAAAACCTTGGTTGGCTAGGATCTAGGAATACTTCTAATGCTACTTTTACACAAACTTAATCGCTCGACAGTTGTATTTTCTCTTTTCTTCGATTAAGTCTTTTTTAATCATCTTGTCATTGATTAGTAATCTTACTACAATAAAGATTGCTTACATTCTCTTTCCAACTTCCCGGAGCAAATGCTGTATACCCACACTCCAGACGTCACCTTTTGCACAGCAATAAATTTATCGCGGTGTGCAATTGCGCCCTCTACAATGTACCACTGGAAGGTTGTAGTAAAATTACCGAAGAACTAGCCAAGATTTGCTGCAAGTCTATGGGCATATAAATATCAAAACAATAAACTTAAGGTCTAAACTTCAGTAGACTGTCACGTTAGTGGTAGGCTGTTGCGTAGATCGTGGGGTGAACGCGTTGGCCCACAGTCAGTAACTTGCTGCCGATAAAAGCCAGGCGACTCGGGCCAGTCTGAGTAGAATTAGTCCTCTGCATGCTGCACATAGCCCGTTCTCCACTTTACCTTGTAAATATTCCACGATACAATTTTCCTTCGTGCGTAATCAGTGATCGTGTTGATGTAATGGCATCACATGGTATACTATTGTTTGAAACATATTTCCTTGTGTCACTGATAAGTACTAGTACTTTTCAACCCATAATTTGCACTCGGCATTCGCATTTCGAAAACGATACCACAGGGAACCCAGAAATCTGGTTGTTGTTGTTGTTGTTTGTATTGTTGTTTATGTTTATTAGTTGTGTTGTTGTCGTTGTTGTTGTTGACCAATAAAATTCAACGAACATCACTGTTGTGTTGTTGTTAATGTTTCAAACGTAATGTAGATGTCATAAGAAACGCTACAATGACACTATCATTACTTGGCCTGATACAACTCTCTGCTAGCGTACACTCTCTTCATAGTATAAGTGTATGAAGAGAGTGTACGTTTAATAGCAGAGACTTGTTTGTAATTATAATCACAAGACAAGGCGATTTTTACGAAGATCGCCAGCATGCGAGATACCATTGAGGAATTTTTATCGCAGGGAAAGTCAGGAAAGTCTAAAGTGGTTCGCATGGATCAGACGATCAAGATATGAGAACGAGATTTGAAGGGTATTTCAATACATTCGTACCGACGTTGTAGCATTGGCCACCATAGCTCAGTATCTTTCATTGGAAAATGCACAAATGTGCATGATACCAACATTGTTACCAGTGCAAATCAACCACTCCATCAACAGAAATAGTAATTCTCCATGGTTTTCCAGATGTCCATGTTACCAAGAAAACGTGAGGAAACATCGTTAATTTCCACCTTGTAGCAAGCTTGCACCGTCTGATAGAGGGCGCTACTTCCGGGCCTCTTTCATGACAGTTGTAAATCCAGATGAGCAATATAATGTCCTATTTTGATTATTAAACAACACACATCAGAACATTCCCTGATCAGAGCATTTAAAGAGGTATAGTCTAGTCAAGTGGAAACAGGTACTGCAACTGTGCTGTTGGTATGGTTCGTTATAACAGGACGAAGCTGGAAATAATCCCAAAAGTACAACAACGAGAAATTCATTGTGAGTTCGTTTATTCTTTAAAAGACGTACATAGAGGAAGTCAAAGCAAGCGTGTTTTGAATAACTAGTATTATAGTGTTCGACTTAACTCTTAATTCGGTTCTATAATTTCACGAGTTTACAAATCCAACATTTTCATTTGATTGTTACAGCATTGCGAGTCAAAACGTATGGTGTTATCGAGAATAGTAAATAAATCATCATCATCATAATCATCATCATCATAATCATCATCATCATCATCATCATCATCATCATCATCATCATCATCATGAACGCGAACGCAAAAAAGCGACAACCTCCTCTGCAATGTATTTCTGATTAAACCATCCAATGTTAAAGTGGTAAAAATATCCAGAAATAAAAGTGTCACACACGTTTTATGATGTACCTTAGGAGTGTCCACACAGAATGAGTTGTGTTTTTGCAGGGTTTTTTTCAAAGTCTGCAAATCACTGCTACATGTATGGGTACAGTAACGCTTTATGTAATGTAATACGTACAGGGTGTAACGAACTCGCGTACATCATTTGTGTCTCACTGAAAGAGTGTGATAAATATTGACGTAGTCATAAAACCCAACTTGAGAACATTTAGAGTAAAACTGACGATCACAGCGTTGTTTAGATCGCTCAAAAACAATAAAAATTCACAACTCTGTCCACTACGTTAGTCTATATCATACACAAATAAATATTACATCATTAGAAATAAACACATTTCTGTAAAACTGCTGATTATCGTAACGGACGAATCGTAGTTCATTCACCATCTCTTGTATCACTGTCTTTCAAAAACACAATTTTATAGCTGAACTACGCTATGCTGTATTAAAAACAAAACCAAATGCTTCTTTATGATTCTTCGATCTGTAGAAAAATACAGACAACGAGACATCAAAGACGTAGTAACCAGGAATTCAGTATATGACATGGATGAGTTTCTTCATCGGTGTGACAATAATGTGAAAGTAATCACGGAAGTTATCGCTGATTTTAATGTTGGTATTTTGGAGGTTTACAAGAAATTACGGTCAGGTAACAATTTGTAACAAGTGACAGTGATAAAGATGACATAGTTTTATGCATGACAGCCGCGTTGTCAGTTCAACGTTTGCACATCGTATAACAGTCATCTGTGCTATATTCACCCGAACTAACCACAGGGAACTCAGTCTCCGGTGTTTGTTTGTTTGTTAGTTTGCGTGCTTGCTTTATTTTTGTTTGTGTACAAATAGATAAATAGAGTAAATAACAATATAGCTGAAACATGAAGATGTTTGTGGGATCGTTTCGGAATAAAGCAATAAATAAAACATCAAATGTAAAATGAAAGCCAAAACAGCACTCACACTTAACATTATATTTTTTGTTTTATTTACTACTTTACTTCGTGCAGACGAAAAGACATTTTCATGTTTTCAGCTATATTGTTATTTACTGTATTCGTAAACAAACAAAAATCAAACAAATGCCATCCGAGAAAACATCGAAGACTGAGTTCCCTGTGAGCTGTCACGTACCTGTCCGCCCTCTTCGGTGGCAACGTGTGTCTGAAAAACGGAAACGGGAAAATACACCCTTATAAGAAACCATAGAAACTTTCAAAGCGCGCATGCCTAATGAAACACGTTGCATTGGAAGAGATAGGGACTCTATAGTTTATCATACGCAAATTCGTACAAACAAAATGGGAATTCCTCATCTCCAAACCATCGTTTATGGGAGGGGGTAGTTTGAAGTGAAACGCAATGAATATCGTCCGCTAAGTTTTACAAATGTAATTAACCATGATCCCTTCTATCAGAGAGAATTTTCTTGGATGGGGTATTTCAATGTAGTTCAGGAGGTAAACTATGAAATACAATAAATACAAATTCTCTTTTATGGAATTTTCTCCTTTTTTTGCTCACATACCAAATTATTTAAAATGCTTCGTGTTAAACTTATCTACACAATAATGACATTGTGAAATATCCATAGATCGACGTCAACAACTGGATTCTAGTCCAGAATAGAATTCATCGCAAACACATACACAAAGAGTTTTGTACGTGTTTGTAAGAATAATACTTTTTATGAAGTTCAAAACACATTGTGGGAGAGAAAATTACTTATTTTGCAGACAAAATAATGAAAATATTATCAATAGTTAAAGCTATTCTCCCTTTACGTTTAGATAACTGTCTAAGAAGTCAGTACCGTTTTAGCTTCTGGTTGCTCTTGGCAACAAGAACATGTGTCGACACAGCCGACCACAGAGCCGAGAACAGCAACGATGCCTTCGATAGCAGCCAACAACATGACGACGCCATCAACGATCTTGTTCCGCCTCTGACAAAAAAACAATATGTCATAAAATCATATTAGAGGAGGGCAGTCTTTATATATCGAAGCTGTCGTAAAATTTAATTCGTGAAATCAAATTGCTGTGCTTCCGTTTTAAGTCTTCATGTTGTAGTTATCGCGATTGATATCATATATCATCTTAGTAGAATTAGCTGGAGACAGTTTTTTTTTACAAAATTTTGCTGATAAGCAACTTGCGTGGATATATCATAGAGTTATTGGAGTAAGTACCTTCAAATTGTTTGCCTCCTAGTATTTGTATAATTCGAAAATCTAATTCTTCAAAATTATCGATTTTCAAGTCTCTCGTAACAGAATTTTCACGATGACATATGAACCATGATTTTGATTCCAAATTTTTGAAGAGTCTCATTATAAATTTTCTTTGGGAGGAGTTTGAGCAAATTTTCAAGTTCAACTTGGAATCTTTCAGTTCCAGAGCGCTTACAACCTTGAATTTTGGAAAGAGACATCTAACTTTTTCAGAACTCCGTTCCGTGCCTTTACTGCATACTATATGCCACTAAAATTGTACCGTGGTAATTAATTACAGAAGAAAGTCTGAGAATTTGGTAATTATAATTTCTTGTGCAAAATTAGTCCTGTTGCGCAGACCGCCAGCTTCTCTTGTTTGTTTGTTTGTTTGTTTGTTTGTTTGTTTGTTTGTTTGTTTTGCTGGTTGGTCTTTGTATCTGTCACAGTGTCTCTCTGTATGATTGTTTGTGAATATACAGAGAATTGATTACATACAATGTATGGTCATATCTCATGGCATGGACACAGTGTTTACCATTCTATATTTTCGGTCTGTTTTATGTCATCTGTCTGTCTCATATGCAGCGATCTCTTTTATGTCCTGCTTGCGATGTATAAACACATTTACACAACATGGACGCCACATATCTGCATCCCACGGGGTAATGTGGGACACATCTCTTCAGCAGCGTATCCCTTTCATTTCATTGTGGCCACGATGTGTATGACTTTTTTTCTGAAATACATAGTCGTAAGTTGAAAAATACTTACGAATATGTTTTTTTGGGAAAGAGGACAACTAATTCAAGTCTTGAATCAAAGTTCTTAGGGACGGAAAATTCCATCAACGATATTAGAACAGCTGTAGCAAATAGTTCTTACCACAATGTCCACACATGTTGCAGAAAGCAGACGACAATCTTTGGTACGATGGACAAAGTAATCCTCTTGAAGTAGCGCATACAGCATAAAAAGAAACAACAGCAAGCTGAAGACAGCCGATACTATTGACATTATCATAAAGGACAGCGTCTGGAAGGGAAACATGTTGAACACATGTTGTGATATATTCAGCTGTAATGATAACCTATCGACCGGTTACATGTATACACTTTCTGTAAAGACAAACCGCAGGTCTTCTATGTTTGAAACGCAGACCCACGCACACATGCGCACACATGTACGTTTATACATATTCATCCATCCATCCATCCATCTTTAATTTACATACATGTACGAAACACATACATACATACATACATACATACATACATACATACATACATACATACATACATACATACATACATACATACATACATACACAGACAGACAGACAGACAGATACATACATACATACATAGACAGACAGACAGACAGACAGACAGACAGTGACAGAGATACTTCACCTTACATCTTGTTTTCTTCATTGCGTACAGTAATCCAAATACTCCAGTACCAAGAAACTGAAAATATACATATGCCTTATGAGAGACAAGGTAGTTTGTCCCACAGACATTTCCTTCGTATTTTTGGACAAAATCACTAACTCCAGTTATACAACTTCAGTAATACAATGAAGGGGAGAGAGAGAGAGAGAGAGGGAGAGAGAGAGAGAGAGAGGGGGGAGGGGCGAGGAGGGGCGAGGTAAGCATAGTATCATGATATCTAACAACTCAACTTACCAGGAGTCCCATCCAAATGGGCGCACCACCGTTGTGATATGCACATCGAAATGCGATAGCCACAATGCCCATTATAATGCATAGCAACCCGAGTAGTACATGAGATATAGCGAATAACGCTGCTAATCTTCGCATGCTGTCCTTCCTCGGCGCTTCATCGTCTTCACATGCCATCTTGACGACTAGCAAGCCTCTAAGAGAAACATAAGAAACGCGGAGACTACATTTCAGAGAGATTTATTGTCACTGGTGTGAAAAGGGCAGCTGTGACGTAAAGGAAAAAGGCAGACTCAACATGGTTGAACCAAGTACGTCTGCTGGCTTATCGTGATGAAACGTGAATTGAGTTAACCGTCAGAGTAAAAAAGTCAGGTTTTGTCGCCTTTACAAAATATATCCCATTAAAAATCTAATCAAATTTTTGCCAAAATTTTGATTAAAAAGTGTTGCCAATTATGTGATGTACATTTGCTCCAAAATTATCAAAACAAATGCAAATATATTTATAAAGATTGGTAAAATGTTGCTTTAAAATTTTGGTTGGAAAGATTACAGCGCTAAAAGGGTTAAAAAGACGAACTTCTCCGACGATTTTACTTCAAGCCATTTCCTTGAAAACACCGATGGCACAACAAATGCGGTTAGGGGCAGTCTGCTGGCCCGAGTGTAACTACAAAGTACAAAGTTTTACTCCTGAAGACTGAACCGGATCTGACGTCACAAAGGATGTGAACTTCGGAAACTTTATACCAGAACATTAATTGGCGACTTCTGCGATTTGTTATCACCAAGGAATCGATTTTGAGCGACAGATGCCGCCATTTTTGTTTGCTTTTTTGCCAATTTTTCGTTTGTTGCTACAGCTTAACGCGTGCTTGGCTCGGTCCATGAGAACATCATTGTCATAAATTGGACTGCTGAGTTCAATTATCTAAAAGTACAGTCACCTCGTCATACAAAACAAAGTATTGCATTACTGGTTTATTCATAGACAGTAGAGACGTCTATGGTGTAGTCGATATTTGCTAATATACCATCTATTGCTTTCAAAGTAATTGTGTTATATTTTAGAGTTTAGACAGCCTTTAATATGTAAGCGAAAAAGTTGAAGGAGAAACAGATACTGATAGAAAGCAGATCTATCGATGGATAGACGGATGGGCAAGTGGACAAAGAAATCGACAGGCTGACATATGTGTAGGAATATCGCTCGGGGGGACCAATTTCGAATATTCATCATGCACTTTAAAGAAATAATATCGCCGTCTGTTAATTATTATCTATTCAATTTTATCTGAGATTTTATTTGAGTGTGACTGAAATGTCATCGATGTAGGGTTGTGTCGACTGAAGTCTGGCCTACGTGCCTAGCTCTCATGAGCATGGTTCGATTGCATTATTTCTGGTGAACCTCATCAATAAAGTCGACAAGGCAGCCATGTGTCAGATCTATAAAAAGAATATAAAAGCTGAGAGCTGGAGGCATCTCAAAAGAATTTCTCGTTTGCGACATAAAAGAAGAAATCAGTTCAAAAATTTGATAAATTCAATCCGTAATATAACGGTTGACTCGAAGTTAAACTTTGCTTTCGAGGGTTAGTTTGAAGCGAGCCTCAGATCTACCGAGACTGGCTTCCATGGCGATAAATAAGCATTGCCTTGGCGGGAATGTGTACGTTATGTGTGACGAAACAAAGCTGACAGGATGGTCGGAACTAAAAGTTAAAGTGACAGTTGAACTATTCGTACGCATTGCTGTCGGTAACAGCACACGGTGTCACCTCACAAACTAGAAACCTACCTGGATTCCTTGAGCGAATCTGAACCAAGCCACTGAGAGGAAACTAAAATACCTCAGCGTGTAGACCTCGAACGAGTGTCGGGACAAAACAACAATGCCTTATGTAATATGAACTCAGCGATTGAAGACAAATTATGTAAAGGACCTCATGTTACATTCCTGAAACGGCGCGGCTATTAAGAAAGCGGACCCGCTTTACGCCCTCTTGAGGGTTAAAGGAGCAAGAGTTTAACCCCGCTCTCACCACTTCGTAGCCAAACAACTTTATTGAATTACATAACTGATGTATTTTAAAACTGTTGCTCTGGAAACAGACATAACTTGACGTCCTCTGGGGATCAGAGAGGTTATGACCTGACGGTGAGGGAAGAGGTCAAAAGCCATTCACTTTCCATATCTTGAGTCACTGCACAGCAAACAACGCTTTGGGCGGGAAAATGTGAATGACACCGGGCAAGAAAGTTCGGCAGATCGATGTAAGTGCGGGAAGAAAGAAAGATTGCAAAATTTGAGCAGAAAATACTGAATAAACTACCAATTGAATTGTGTCCATGAAGATAAAATTCATCGCTTTTTTATTTACTTCATTAGCTGTAATTGTTTTCACAATATTTTGTTCAGTTTTGTACAAAACAGATTTGTTTCATACACTTGAATCATGTCGCGGTGTTCAACTTGTCGACAAAACCTCTGTGTGTGTCTGTTGTTATCGTTGACAAATTGGTCTGGAACAGAATAGACCTTTTCCCGGTTAATATCCCATAATGCATTGCTGCGTCTGTATCGAACATCGTATACAGACTTAAAACAACGAAAACATACTGAGTTTTGTGTTGTACAACGGTTTGTTATGCAAGAATGACACAATTTTGCACTGCAAAAATGCCTAGTGTGTTTTCTATCCGTTGGCGACGAAAATGTAGGTCAGGGTGTGACCTGCACTATAGTGTTCTCTGAGAAACATACCCTGCGTTTACAGTACGACTAAAATGTTCTATGAGAAACGTACGCTTTGTATAGCGTAGCGCACTGCATCATGGAACATGTAAAAGAACTGTTTATTTGTCAACAATTTACGCTCTGTTCTCGCTTGACCAGTACCCTGCGTTTCGGCAAGTATAACAAAACTCCGAAGTCAATTTCACAAACGACTGTACATTTCAAAACAAAGAAAATCAAGTTGACAAAATTGAAACAACCGTCTTTGTCTTAATACTTTATTTCCGTCCAATGTTAGTTCATTGTGACAATTGCTATTTTACAAAAGGCTGCCATTTATCAAAAATTTGTGTATCAGGAAAATTTTAAATGTTAATACGGCAATGATACCAGTTCGTCTGATTAATAATCTATTCACTCAAAGGGAAACAGTCGTCGGAACTGCGCCTGCGCGAGTTTCTTCTTTACAAACAATGTATTTTGTGCACGATATCAGTAGATGCACCTCATCATCATAGCTGCAACATTTAAATTACGATGTAGATTACGATGTAGATTATGAAAGACATGTTTTAACTTTCATCAATCACCATCATACCTTGGATACTGTGTTGCCATGGGTCGTATGGGTCCCACACGACCTTTGAGCGCAGTTCCGACGGCCGTATCCCTTTAAATCGAAAAATACCAAATACTTAATGCGCTGCGCACTGAGTGTTTCTATTTCTTCAAAATCTAACCATATCATCAACATGAGAAGTTGAAAATCCCTGCTATCTCTTCAAATAAACTAAGAAATTACATTATATTTATAATTAAAAGAAAAGAAAACAAGCTTTTGTTATTTCGTTTTTCAAAAGTTAAACTTAATCGGTTATCAATTTGATTATCAATCATTTTATAAATATACCATACAAAGTAAAAGCGACCATTTATGACCTTGTGGTGGCAATAAAATATTAGTGAAATAAACTTTAAACAAGGTAAAAAAAGCCGTAGAATATTCTTTATTGCTTTGTAGTTGTGTATTAAATAATGATGTACAAAAGTTGAAACGTATCAGGCAGCATGCTCCATTGCACGATATTGCCAAATTACATTGTGGCTGTGTATGTGTCAATGACGCCTCACACACTCACAGCCATGAGGAATCTACCATTTCGTCATGGGGGTTGTAAGTATATCAATGTCCACTTTTGTGTATAAGGCAAAGATTTTGTCAGAATTCCAAGGTCATATAAGGCTGGTTTCCTAGCCACTTGCGCATGTATAGCAACGCTCAAAAATCCATTCGTCCGCTCGCAATACGAACACTTCTGGTATCAGAAATTGCATGTCCACACGGCATGATATAGCTCATCAAGTCTGATTCTGAAAGAAGAAGATATTAGACTGGTTAGATATGACGCGTTGTCTTACTCAATAATCTCTGACTTGTTGAATATGTTGTAATAAACTTATCGGTTGCACCTGCAGATATCTTGAAACTAGCGCTCTGGTTAATATTTCATTGTGTTTTAGTATTAAAGGGAAACAGACGTCGGAACTTCGCCTGTGCGAAACAATGTATTTAGTGCACTATATCTGTAGATACATCTCATCATAGCTGCAACATTTAAACTATACGATGTAGATTATGACAGACATGTTTTAACTTTCATCAATCACCATCGTACCTTGGATACGGTGTTTACATCGGATGGATGGGTCGCATACGACCTTTGAGCGCAGTTCCGACGACTGTATCCCTTTACGTTTGTTAAATATTGTTTGTCGGTGCATTTACGACTAGAAATGAATTCTAAAGATTAAAATGGCAATGAAAATACAGAAGATTCTGATAACTGATTACATATTTAAATGCGTGTCAACACACTAATTTCCTCAATCGTTCATACATTTTTACAGAAAATTTTAAATGAAAACTCTGCACGAATAATGTCAGAGAGCGATGTCTCTGTATTTACGGTAGAATGCACCTCGGGGACAGATATTCAGACTCTAAAACTTTTACAATTCTCTTCTGATCTACCACTTGTGGGGGCTCATTTTAAAGTTCTTCGAGAAAGAAAACTTTTTAGTTTTTCGAAAATCGAAAATTTTATTTTCGAAAATTTTATTTTCCCCATAGAGTACACACAGGGATGGCGGCCATTTTGAATTTCAGATATTGGTAAATTTTAGGTAGGCCTAATCTATTTCTCTAAATTTGTACTGTGACTCCTGATTTTGTTCTTGATTCGGTAAGAGAAAGGTTGAAAGTTTCATTAAGGACTGTTTGAGCAAAATTCTAAGTCTTTCACTTTCTAGGCGCATACTATCTTAAGTCTGCTTCCGATGACGTAAAGTGTACTATTTCAAAAATGTTGACATGTTATGTTTAAGACAGAGTTATGAAACTATTTTGAAATCTATTTGAAATGACAGATTTTCAGATGCCGTCATTTTCACGTTGTTTCTCGCCGATTCTTCTTGATTTCGACAAATAATTGTCGTTGAAGCTGTGATATCTTGGTGTTCATGTGCAGTAGAACTGAGTTACCAAATTCGCATGAATTTAGTTTTGTAAGAAACGCCTCTTTCACAATATATTTTGAAGTAAGAGCTTAAAGTAGTTGTTCATTCTGGGTCTTCCATAGAATGTTACAAACCTTCAGAGAACCGTAATGTCTGACCACAGGGATCCCAAAAATCTAGTTGTTGTTGTCGGTATTGTTGTTTATGTTTATATTAGTCATGTTGTTGTTTTTGTTATTGACTAATAAAATTTCAACGAACATAACTATTGTGTTGTTTTGGTTGTTTCAAACGTAATGTAGATGTCCTATGAAACACTACTAGAACGCTATCATTATTTGACCCGATGCAAGTCTCTCCAAACTCACACGTTCTTTGTACAAGTATATGAAGAGAGTGTACGTTTGGAGACAGTTGCATCCAGTCAAATAATGATAGCATACTTGTAGTGTTTCTTAGGAAATCTAAATTACGTTTGAAACAATAGTTATGATCGTTGACAACAACATTACTAATATAAACATAAACAACAACAACAACAACAACTAGATTTCTGGGTTCCCTATGGTCTGACACACAGATACACAGACACACAGACACACATTTAATATAATGGTGTACGACTTTGTAAAGAGCTCGTCACAGTAGAGTCATTACTCGTATGAAAATACAATTTATAACAGTTCTACCATATCTGCTATCACCATTGTTTGCTGTTACGTTAGCAATAGACTTCGCAGGGATGACTGAAACCTATACCAGTTCAATTACAGCCAATGCAATGATTTAACCGAGACTTAAGAAAGAAGCTGAATTTAAATTAGAGGCAAGTCCCTCATCGTTGGTTAAAATAATCAAGTTCGTTATGTTGACATTGTGTTTTACACTAGAAACGACACTTACACTTTATTCAACCCTAAACTTTTACACTTATTACTTTCCTTCCTTTTCAGGCGAATACACCTAGAAAAGAGAGAAGAATCAATATTACTCGTATATATTTGTTGTGGGCAAAGAAAAATATCAAAACCATTGATCTATCTTGAAATTAATAAAGTCATCACCATTGCTATAGTATATTCACTGTCGTCAAGTTGTTGTTACATTTTTCGGATGCGTTGTGAGCATGTGTTTGATACGTATCAACGTACACAATTTCCATTAAAAATTAATATATTTTCACACCCAGGCTCTCAAGTAACATTTTCGTACTCAGGACAAGTATAAAACTATACAAAAAAGATTGTGTACTTCTTTCCGCAGAAAAGTATAACTTTTGTTTATATTATTTGTATAAAAGTGATTTTATCTTTCTCTGAAATTCTCTGAGAGTAAAGAAAGACAACTTACGACTATCATCTCAGGCTCACCACCACAACAAGTACAGACGCTCTTACAGCAGATCACGGATGATATGATGGCGATGACACACTCGATAACAGCCAGAATAACCAGAACCCCGTTCACAATCCTATTGCGCCTCTGAAAGACAAGGGATAGTTCAGTGTCATTGATTAGGCGTTTCCGTTGTTAGACTGACTTTGCAAATTACGGTTTCCGCGAAACCCAGCTGTACAAACAACTAGAAAGTATCCTTTAAAATGAAGTTGGAACGCGGTTTGTATAGGTCCAAGGAACGTCTTCCCTACAGCTGACCTGGATGGATTTAATTCATGCAATCATTGTATCGGGTCTACTTACAACTACGTTATGAATATATATTCCCATGACATCGCATGGTAAAATACACAAATTTCACGAGTGGTGACTGATGATCACCAAGATAGGTCCATCGAGCAAAACTTTGGCCAAAACTGCGATAAAATAGACAAATATATTCTTCAACTTAATTTTAAAAAAACATGCAAAAGTACATACTCTACACCTAGACGATTAAACCTAAGTACTTAAACTTACATTCCATTTCTAGAAAGTCTACACCTCTGTACATTTGTACATGATCTGTACACATATTTGTATGCTTTATACGCACGTATAAGACATACATACATACATACATACATACATACATACATACATACATACATACATACATACATACATACATACATACATACAACATACATACATACATACTGTCACGCATAAGAACTACGTGCGTACATTTTACCCATAAAAAATTATACATTACTGTTAAACGCACAAATGCGCACAGAAGCACAGGTTTACAATAAGATAGACAGACGTGTAGAAATTACCGTCAGACCATCGCATTTTTCGTTAGACCACGTGCCGAAGTAGCATTCCTCGATACTGTCGACGAAGAGGCCCTCAAGGGTGATAGCGATAAGGTAGGCGATGATGAACACCCCGGCCAATATTGCTGCCAGGATAGACAACACCATGAACACAACGATCTGCAGAGAAAATCATTTATGATAATAATCTTACGCTTTCCCGCCAAAAATGTTATTTTATTTACCATCAGACATTCATTTTTACTCCTTTCAAAGTTTTACGGAGATTCACCTTTACCTAGGACATGGCAAATGTTGGCCACATATAAGAATAATCCTATTTATACAAATAGACACAAAGTCACGGTGTTGGATGTTAAACTACTTCATTACAATGTTGACAGGCTCTGAGGCTAAAGCCCGCCTTTACAGACCGAACAAGTGTATGAAAGCTAAAATACAGGAATGGAAAAAGAGAATAATGTTATAGGTGCTGGTGCGTTTGGGAGGTTAGGGGAACGAGATAACAATTAAGGAGGTGACAGACAGTCAGACAGACAGTCAGACAGACATACATACAGACAGACAGAGATGTAAGAAGCGGTATGTACATAGAAACCGTAACAGACAATGTCAGGGACGGGCAAGAGCAGAGTCGTTAAAAGACAGATAGATGGACAGACAGACAGACAGACAGACAGACAGACAGACAGACAGACAGATATGAGACAGAGGAGAAGTACTTGAAAAAGGTTTCTTGCTAATACTTCAATGACATTCGATGTATTCATAAATCGCATTAAAAAAATTGGGAATATTGCAGTGTTCTCGATTGGCAGAATATGTCAGTATTGACAGAAGTACAAAGATGTCGATGTAGAAAAACTTTCAAGTCTCAAACTTCTTATTGTATTAAAAAGGCTTGCCTCCTATCCCGCATCGTTTCTGACTGCTCTTTTTGCATTACAGCCATCGAAATGTTCAAGCCATTCAGTCATAAAACGTGAGGTTGTTCCGATCTAGGCCTTTATTTGTTGTATTAAGACACTATTTTACGAGCGATATAAAATGCTCTGTATTTTTGACCGCGGACGCCAACACGTGACGCGGATACACATAAGATTGGTACAATTCGCATTATACGGTACAGCATGAGCCAATGGGCGAGATCGAAGCGATCAAAAAGTCGGCTTTCAGTGAATGCAGTGCTGCCTTGTTCTGAAATCTCTACCGCCACCGTCATCCGTAGCATTTGATTTTTTGATCGTTTTGAATCAAACAATGTAGGAAAATTATTATACTTACGATGTTTCTAGCTTTCCTGGAAGATGAAAGAATACCGAACACCCCTGTCACAATAAACTAGAATTGCAAAAATAAAAGACAACCAGGAATTAATTTTACACACATTGCCAAATATTGTTATATGTAAACTCTTGCGTATTGAAAAAGACAAAATGGATTATTTAGAAAAGTTTGAATTTTTCAATGTGTAATTCCTTACTATAGCCACCATTTCTAATATAGATAGGTTGCCGACAGTACAACAGAACATTGTACACGCGAGATAGTACACTGCACAGCCCTCCATCGAATTTTATCCTTGATACCGAAATCAGTCATACGGTCATGTCATTTTGCAGTTCATTGGAAGGGTTATGACGCTTTACACTGGATCAGTAGAAGATATACGTCTTGTGATCGACTAGTTCGGGACAACGATCACAGAACAACCCCTCTCAAAGACAACTGTATCGTCACGCGAAACTCCAAGTTAGGGTTTACGGTCTGTTCAGATGAAAATTGTCGTATCATTCAGTTTGATTAAGCCATTACCTTATTACCAACATTCAGACCAAGGGAATTCATCTGTTGACAACAAAGTCTTTGTTTGGGAAGATTATCAACAGGTAGACTCGGAGATGCAATCGTATGACAGCGCTCCGTGATTTCTGGGGTCCCGTAGCGCCCTCATACGACTGAAGTTTTCATTCAAACCAGCAGGATTACTATTTGCGTGCTGGTTTGTAGAAAAGATGCTGACCTTTGGCGGTAAACCTTAGCTGACCAACACTTCAGAGAACTACCATTCGAAACCAATATTAGACTTCCCGAATGAGACTTTCCCATGTGAGCATGGTGTAGGCCTAGATATAATAGTTGACAATGTCCGTTTTGATTTTGTGTCTACACAAGTCAGATATGCATGAAACTTCCGGAACACCAGGATTATTAAGGGAATTTATGAATTTAACAGCAGGGGAATTTGTTTGCCATGTACACGAGCAGTATCCCTACCATTGGATCATTTAGGCAATTCTGTTTACATGATTTGTTTCATTTGCGAATCGACTTATCATTACACTTTCACGTGATAACACATTTCGTTTTTGCCTTTACATTTCATATTTTTTGAAGAAACCACGTACAGTGTCACCGTCTATAACGAACAGACAATCACGCCAAGCTATTGAACCGATGTAGCGTCAGATATGCATCAAAGTCGCTGCACTATATTCGTGTATGAAAAATTGCAAAGTCTGAAGTAAAACAAAACCACTAATATTTTGGACTGATTTAATTCTTCTGCCGAATATTCCTCCTGAGGTGTGACGTCAAGTCTCTGCATGCCCACAAAGTGACATTTTGAAAGAGGGCCGATAGCAATAGTTGTGATTGCACGATGCATTTCTGTCAAGAAGACAGAGTATTACTCGAGATAAATTTAGGAAAAATACAATGCTGAAAATTATGAGCCTTATTTTAGTATTACATATTGAACTAAATGAAAAGTTGGAAAGAAAATACCGCCCTGTCTTGCAACTTACATAAAGTCCAACCCAAAATGGCGCCCCGGCTACGTAAAAAGCCGACTGTATTATGACGGTGACGACTCCTAGAGTTATCATTAGGCCGCCCACGGTCATCTGACACGCACCAAGTATGGCCGGAGCTCTGCTTCCGTAGCCGTGAATGACGTCACTTCCGTCTTCATTGACCATCTCGAAGGATGCGGCCTGTGCCTAAAAGACAGATGCAATGATAGGTAGTTAACCATGGATGAATTGGAACGAAACGTGGTGAAATGTAAGCATTATTACACGCCTCATATATCGATCGTTGCACCCAATGCAATGGGAGTCAATGGTTACATTTTGATGACGTAGCAGGCCGCATATTCATCAGTTTGAAAGTGACCCGGAACTATTTTCACCACGACAACGTTGGGATTTAGAATGACTAAATTGCATATTTTACACAGGTAATTTTAGAAAATTTTGCATTAAAAATCGATAGACCGCGCCATTCAATGACGAAAAGAGTTCTACTTTTAACGGATTTTCGTCTGACAATGCAATACAATAAAATACAATACAATATTATTATTAATTAATCTCCGCCAAGATATTACAATGTCTGCTTCAAAACAATCCAGCAACAAACAATAGAAAGTCAAGCGCGTTCACACACAGACATAAAACGTAACAAAAACATACTTGCTTGAACTTGCCCTGCTTTATCTAAAATTATAGGCTGAAATAGTTCTTGGGACAAAAGAATACTTAAAACACTGTGTGCACTCAAAGGACACTCTAAATCTACCACCATCTCCTTTTGTGTATATTTTGTAACTAAGATGTACGGTGGGCCGAGGCCCTGTACCGAAATACATTGAACTTTGAACTTTGAATCAATATATATACGGGCAGCTTTAACTCGAAGGAGTACACTTTGCAAAAAAAAGTAAAATGCTATTCTGTTTGAGTATTTTAGTCAATTTTCAATGATTTTAGAATGGGGAGTTGTCAATCAAAATAAGAAAAAATAGCTGAATGAGAGGCTAACACCGTGAGATGCCGTCTTTTCTTCGCCATATGTCATAGGAGTACAAAGGCAAGAGGGGTTTACATATGGAGTATAAGGTTACTTCATACATACGATATAGTGTCTCATATAGCTTTTTTTGAGTTGTATATTAGCCGTTTGTTTGAATGATATGTTAAGATTTTTTATGAGGCACTGCTATGAAGGACGTAACGCGCAGATCTCGAAAGGATACATATCGTCAAACATCGCAACGTATTCACTCACAAACTTCAAGTTTTACCGTCACCGTGCTATGTGGCAAAAAAAATAAATTATTATTGAGGGGCATTTAACGACAGAGAAACACTAACGCAATCGAGTTTGCAAAATGCCTCCCGGAGACCAACTTTGGCATGCAGCCAATGATTTCTTAGGACAGTGACCCTCCTTCGTTGGTTAGGGAGAATATGGTACGGCGACCTAGGTGCCGACCGACGGGGGACATGCACATATTCTGACTAATACAATATTTAATACTTATAATATAGTTAAGCAATAAAGCACATCCAGCGATGGTATACCACGAGATTTTGACCGGTTCACGACATATGCACGAGCGAGAGCGAGTGCATATATGAACTGGTCAAAATCGAGTGGTATACCGTCGCTGGGTGTGATTTATTGCTATTATATCATAACAGTATATTGAAATTCTGGTCTGGAACGTCGAAAACGGATTTTTCTCAAACCGAGAGCTCACGCTTATGCCAGCCGTGGTATATCGCGAATATACCACGGTTCTTTTCGCGTCTCGACCAATCAGATGGCTGTATTTGCGCCGTCAATACACTGGTATATGATATAATAAAATATTTAACACTTCGTCAGCTTGTTCCTTATATGAACTCATTTCAGTCATTTGAAGCATCTGGGTAAAGAAAGTTTTAGTCGTCTTTTCTAAATTTTGCGCCGGCGTATAATTGAAATTCTAATTTCATAAAAGAACAAAAACAGATTTTATCTGCCATTTTGAATGCAAACATCGGCAATTTCTAGTAAATATGTTTTATAATTCACATTTAGCGCAATGACCCAAGGTTTTTTCTAAATCATAAAAGGGAATAGTTTAAAGTTTATGAGGAAATTTTACATGTAAGTAAAAGTTTAAAATTGTAATTCGAGGCGCGAGACGGTGAAAAGTCAATCGGCTGATACGCGTCTCGTCGTGTCACCAAGGTGACCTAAACCGCTATGATCGGCACTGTGGGACACTCTCGAAGAAAACTGGATTAGTGGAGTCAATTCAAACCTTTTCAAGGTCTTCTACATATCACAGAACGTAACAAATGCTGTTGAAACCTTGCTGAAACCCGAACTTCAGAAACTGCGAATTATACGAGATTAGAAAAGCCTTCTATATAGCTATCCTCCTGGGCCGAAATGTGATATTTATAAACGAAAGTTGTTTGTCGTCAGTCATACCACAAAGTGGTAGGCACTTAGTACTAAAGTAAAAGCTAAAGCTGCTAAATTTATAGATTTAGACTCCCTCAGAACCCCTCCTGCGATACTGTATACGGGGTTACGTCTGTCTATTTATTATTTTACTAATTTTTATCGTCAAAATTCTTTATTGGGTCAGATTTAAGCCACATTAAACTTTTCTTTTAAACAATTCAGTCGAATAATAGTTTCTTTGTATATAACCCACATAGTGTTTAATTGTATACAAATGAGAACAATACAAATTTACATATAACGTAAAGAGTTTTGAACATAAAAATTGATTCAGTAACAAATGTACAGAATGACCGCATAACTGTACGCAGCGTTACCCACTCATGCTCTGCGTTTAGTCCCGTGTTCCGCCACCTATCCTGCCTGCCATCTCCAATTCCCAATTGCCAACTAGCTTACCATTGCTAGCTATATACCAATTTCCATCTTAGTTCTGCAATAGTTGCATTTTACTAGATTCATGAGAATGGACGATCTTTGAAAGGTACAAACACGATGCTTTTGTTTCAAAAATCGTCCATATGCCTTCATTGAGGAGTTATGGAATGGGCCCTTTAGATTTGTGTAATATTTGCCGAAGATGCATATGTATGACTCATATGATGGTGGCAGAACACTGGCTCGGCCGGCAGTTTTCTCTATGGCCTTGGCCTATTATATGGGCCTGGCTGAGCCAGACCATAGCGTACGCAGTGGAGCGTACGTGTGGGTTCTGCAGCTGCGTAGAGAACAGCGGTCATTTTTCGAGAGTAGGTTTGGGGTACTGACTCTCGTTTGGACGATAAGTCTATAAGGCAAGACACTGTCGATACTGGTAAACATCCTACATCATCAAATGGGACTTACTTGGGAGATTGCAATGTGTAGTATGTCGCTGACTAGACGGCAGTCAGAATCGTGTCTATCAGAACACGCGCCTGCACGCAATTTCATGTTATAGCTTTAGTTCGGGCATAGACCCTCTTGGTCTGTGCTTTAATAGGCAATCTCATTCAGAGTTTAGGGTATCCGACGAAAAGGAAAACGGGGGGTAGTCATTTTGACAGTGAAAATCCACGCTGTATGATTACGTGATCTGCTTCTGAGCGAGTGTTCAATCGAAGGCGTTCGATAGCATTGGAATAATTTATGCTAATATCCCCGACTAGACCATCTGACATAAAATAATTTTTCGTGTTGTCTAAGAAATAAGAAATAGCTAGGTATAGTATGAAACACACAATTGGATAAAATTAAACAGAATGATAGAGGGAGCTTGTTTACGCTGTCGGAGATTACCAAGACGAGATGAAGCCTAAAGGTTAAGGATTTGAAGCAAAAGGGTTGACATTGATTGTGTGGTCGCATGCACACAGCCCTAATCAATGACATCTGTATTAACGTTCTCGCAGTTTACGTAACCAAGCTGCAGAGACCCACGGAGGGCCTACGCGACACCAAACCCTCTCACAAATGATAGAGCGCAGCCTCACTTACCTCAGACACGGTGTGAATTCAAATGAGGACAAACGGGAGACACCAGCGATGCAATATAATGTGTACAGTCCGAGAAGCAACCGAAGCTGACCGTGATGCGACGCCCTTCACAGGCTTTGTTGTCGAAAGTATGTGAAAGTGACAAGGCTGGGGCAGGTCAGGTCAACTATCCTCTTTACTATTCATAATGCAAATATCCACAGTCGAATTTGTTTATTCAATTAATCTCTCTCTCTCTCTC
>LD355545.1:226720-244864 GCA_001465055.1 Ptychodera flava | reverse complement strand
TACATGCTAGCTGTGAAAGACAAGAAGTAGCTACTTTAAACCAGGTCGGGGTTTTAAGAGTCGATGATAAGTATTGGAGTTCAATTCCCGCACAGACGGTCCTGAGCAGTCAACTTGTTCAGCATGGACGCTTGAGCCGTCGTCACAGTGTACCCTTTCCGCAGTTCAACGTTGGCAGAAGAAAGCTTCGCGGAACCTACAAACGACGGAGGCTGATTGATGAGGTACTGAATGTTGAAACCAGGGTTCTTCCCGCCCTGGACAGAATGACTGAACTCCTGCAAAAACTGGTCAAACATTTCGTACCTGATCGGAAATATGAAAAGGTGAGGGTACATCCAGCAAAACATATCAATGAAATACAGTTGCCGTTTTTACATCATTTTATTTAATTGTTTTAGAAGTTGGATAATCTCTTCAAATATGTTGATAGGGTGACCAATGAAACGTACCTTCAAACACACTGAGAGACAGACATGATAAGTAAACGATGACGCAATACCTACCGGATAGATGTGGGCCAGCAAACACTGAACTACACATAACAAGTAAAGCGAGGTGCTCAATGAGCCTCGAAACTGGAGACTTAAACCTTTGCTCATAGTTTCCGTAAAGAAATTCAATCCGTTGCTTTCAAAATGACAATAAAATAAAGTGTTTTACCAGCGAAAGAAACTACCCAATATTTAGCGATACTCTACTTTCAAAATGGCGGCCATTCCTTGATAACTCCAAGCGGATATATCAAATTTTCGATTTTTAAAAACAAATTAGCAGGTGAAAATTTTATTCATCCCGCTAGCTTCAGAATGAGCCATCACAAGTGGTTAACCAATAAAAGTATTGTAAAAGTTTGAGAGTCTAAAATAACTGTCCCCATTATACTTAATATTTATGAGTGTTCACCTCAGGCATAAAGCCACTTTTTTATTCAAATCGTCGGGTGTCAGAATATAAACCATGTCACCTTATTTTGGCATACACACTCTTCCAATGTATTACCTAAATCTGTGTTTGAAAAAGTTGGAAAGAGAGTATTGCTTTGGAGAATTCAGTGTTACTGACAATCTATAACATTTTTATTTATCACCAGCTTGATAGAGAATGGACTGCTGTTGCTATGGTGATAGACCGTCTTATCCTGCTACTGTTCGGTGTTGTGTACCTGGTCGGCGCTAGTGTCATGCTGCCGAGGATAACTTAATCAGCTGTCGAGTGATGGCGCTGTTGCGATTCAGAGCTGATAAGACTGCAAGTTTCAGTCACGTATTTGTACTTAGCCGTAAGATTCTCCTACCCTCATATATACGACTTAATATTTTCGTATTACAGCAGCTGCATGCAGTGAAATAAAATTGTTGTAGAACGTAACAAGCAAAAGTTTGCCGCCAGTATCCGACGCGGACAGTACATTACAAACTATCTAATGATCTTTCACAGTTTGGTATATAAATCTAGAAGGACACAATGACACAATGATACAATGACAGCAGTTAAAGAAATTTAGTATTTTTATTTCAGCTAATTGCATATTTGTATATTTAATGACCTTTGAATTAGTCTATGGTGAATATTGTTCATTATGTTGATCGTAGCAGTTTCAGTGTAACAATTCTGGCAAAGTTTCAATTTACAGACAAATTCAATGTGTAGTGAAACACGTGAATATTTTCAGTTCATATCTGGCCATTATCGATTTAGTAAGGGCATGGCTGAATGTTTCAGTTTGAGCAGAAGTTTAAGTCTTTCACTTTCGAGGTGCATGCTACCTTAACAAGCGAGTAAAAAACTCGATAATAAGGTTGTATGAATGGCTATGTATGCATGACTATCAAGTAAATGTAGAGAAGGACCTAAACTAGAGAACCGTGCTATCTACCTGCCATCGGGGCTAGTATACGTTGTAGATATCAACTTGGTCAATTGAACAAGAAAGCGCCATATAGGATTTCAATACAGAGACAAAAAGCAAATGTCTTCAAAGTCCAATTCTCAAGAACTAACTTAAAATATTTATGGTTTTATATTCTTTGAACCCATGTACTTGATGCGGTTCGAAGTATATTTAGTCTACGGGGTAGATACATGCTTGTACTGTATTTGATTATTTCTGAGGATTACTAATATTAGGTAATTCGATTCAAAATCACTATGTTGGACGATTTCTACATTAAGGAAGTCCATGCCTTGAAAATGAAAGACTTTAACTTTTGCTAAAAGTTTCCTGAACTTTCTTTCATACCCTCACAAAAAAAAAGAATAAAAAGCAGAGGTCACCGGCCGTGCAAAGTTTAGTACTAAAGAAATAAATTACCTGGCATGTACCTATATTTAAAATTCAAAATGGCCGACATCCCTGTGTTTACACAAAAATTAAAATTAATGATTTTCGGAAAACTAAGACGGTAAAATTCCCTACTGGAAGAGCTTTAAAATGAGCCCCCACAAGTGAAAGATCAGACTAGAATTGTAAAATTTTGAGAGTCGGAATATCTGTCCCCGAGGCGTATTTTACCTTAATGCTCAGAACCTAGGGTTCATGACTGGACCTACCCTGTCACAATTTCAAGTGAACATTAACTGTATGTCTCGGAAAATGATCATTTTAAGGTGAAGTTGAAAGGACACACTTTCTTTAAAAATCTAAAACTAGTGGATTTCATCCGTTCAATATGTTTTCATGTTTCATGTCCATTATCAGTAATGGAGACAGTGCAATTGTCGGCAGCGATCCAAATACTTGGAAGTCACGTGACAACCACACTAAAGTTCCGCTGTTCAAAACCTCGTCTAAGGGTTATCAAATGCTAAACAGGATTTTCGGTTTCGACAAAGAACGGTGAAGTGAGAACGGAAAAAATTCCTGAAAGTAGAACCCCTGAAAGACATAGAGCAGTAGGATAAGTACATTGAGAAAGGAATTGTGACTGTATGTCCATCAATATGGGTTACCAAAATTTCACATTTTGCCAGCAATCCACCGAAAAGCAGTTTGCAAATCTTACTCATTACTTATTCATAAATCTTTAAAGGTATACAGTCACCTGTAATCCAAATTATGCCCATATATGGTCAAAGGGGCGTTCCTTGGTATTCAAAATGCCCATGTGAGGGCGCTGTTTTTAAAAAGCGGCCACCCGCTTAAAGTCTTTGATTGGTTAGACTTTCCCTTTCCATGATTACTGTGGCAAAACTGGAACAGGTGACAGTATATCAGTATAGAATGGTTTTATTTTCATGATTGATATTCTTAGCTGAACACGCAAAAGCAGAGACCCTCGGGGGTCTGTGGATTAAATTCACCATTAAGACCTTTCGTACCAAGATACTTAATTTACATCGCGTTTTGAATGCAACTAACTTCAACGCGTATGGTTTGTATTTTGCTTTTGCCTCCCAAAGCTCGTTTCTTTGGCTCCACGACGTGCATTTTGAGAAGTGTGCGCAGGAGAATGAACGTTATTTTGGACGCCCGTTGTTAGAGGTATACTGTCACCTGTTCCAATTTTGTCACAGTTACCATGGAAAGAGAAAATCTAACCAATCACAGATTTTAATCGGGTGGCCGCTTTTTAAAAACAGCGCCCTCACATGGGCATTTTGAATGCCAAGGAACGCCCCTTTGGCCATATACGGGCATATTTAGACTAAAGGTGACTGTATACCTTTATCGTGAATTCAAAGCTGACTGTCACCACGCCAGTTTTATTCCATGAAAAATATTCTTGGCCATGGATATTCATTTACTGTTGAATAATTCACACGTCTTTTGCAAGCAATTTCGCAGACTCGCACCTAGCCTGCAAGATCCGTCGCTCGGGGGCGCTCTATACACGCACAGAGCGCCCTCGAGCGATGGCTATCGATCTTTCAGTCTAACCCGCACCCGGTCCGATTTCTTTTGCTGTGCGCCTACTTTTGGCCTCCTGATACATTTTTGATGATCACTTCATGGAATATGAATTCAAAGCAGAAGAACATGCGCTGTTCAAAAAAATTTTCCACATAGGATTTAAGACACTGGATCAATCCATTCTTTGCTACTCCCTCTTGTGAATGATAGCATCTCGCTCCAGAGGAAATGGAATGACAATTTCAAAACCGAACTCATCAAATGTTCTGTTTTATATTTCGTATTTTCCATATGATCAGCATAAGTGTTTTGTCAACTAAAAACAGTATTAAATGATATTCAAAGCCAATGGTCAACATTAACAACATTTGAAATATTTATTCCAAAACGAAAGAGTATAACATGACACAACACAGCTTAAAGGGGCAGTATTCAATCCCTGGTTCTGAAATCAGTGGTTGCTGACATTGCTATATGATTTCAGTCCTTTGTTCTCCTTTGAAATTTGTGCACATTTGGTCAATTTTCTCAGAGATAAATCTCGTAAAGCACCTGCCCCTTAACGTAGTATGTGCCTCGAAAGTGAAAGACTTAAACTTTTGCTCAAACTTTCCTCAAGGACTCTTTCAACCATTCTCTTTTAAAATCAAGAATAAAAAAATCAGGGTCACCGTGGAAATTTTAGTACTAGAGAAACAAATAACCACAGATTTACCGATATTTAAAATTCAAAATGGCCGCCATCTCTGTGTTAACGGTATGGGGAAAAATAAAATTTTCGATTTTCAAAAAACTAAGATGGTGAACGTTGTTCTTTGGCTTCAAAATGAGTCCCCATAAGTGGTAGATCGTAAAAGAATTGTAAAGCTTGAGAGTCCAAATATCAGTCCCCGAGGCGCATTCTACCTTAAACACATCAAATGATATGTTGCTGGATACTGGATAAAATGTACATTTCTGTAGTGTATAACACAGAAAAAAGTGTGAATAAAGATGATACAAAACGAATAAACAGATAATTCATGATAAAATACAAAGATAGATTAAATAAGCAATTGATTTATGTTTCGTTCATTAATCAATTCAGAAATAAATCAACCAAATAAAATGACTTATTATTGAACGGATGAATAAACAATGAAAATCAAAGTTCTGACTGATAATGTAGACGTCTAAGCCAGTCAATAGAAAGCGAAGTCTCTTCACAAACACTATTGCAAGATTGGACTGGAAGGTCCGTCGCTAGAGGACGCTCTCTACGATACCCTAGCCCTGTGAGAGGGAGGGGGGGGGGGGTGGCAGAGAACACCTTCGAGCGGCGGATCTGTCAGTCTATTGCAAGATACCCAGAAGATTTTACAAACAATGCGATGTAGCATTGGATAAACGCCACGGGAATCAGGTTTAAATAGAGGTTGCTTGCGCGAACATCAACATGGAGCGTATAAACACAGTTGATTTCAAATACAGAGAAAATCATGTTTGTTGATACTTTGGTATGCAAAGCACATGGGCTCACCCGTCGAGTAACAATGGAATGACGGATATTCTAGTGAAAATTGGGTTACTAGGCCTGCTGCAATATACATTGAAGTTGCGACAAATATATTCAACAAACTTGATTTCTATTTGCTCGACCTTGTCAGAAAGACCCTGTTGGTTGGGTGACCGCAACACAGAACCATTCTCAAGAATGTATTAAGCAAAACTTAGCACAAGGAAGTAATTGTAGAAAACATCATAAAAAGGCTGACACAGACACTTCATAAAACAAAGAGATCTATAGGACCTGTATACAATATTGTTGATTTAGTATGAGTAGTTAAGATTGGAACTCAAATAAATGTATTCCCAAGTTTTTGATAACAGAAATGAGTTGAAGAGGTGTGCCATCGATGGAGTTCTCAATGCTAAAAATGACATTTCCGTTTAAAGCGAGACTAACAAGCGTAAATTTACTAAATATTTAGAGACAATTTCCTTTTTCGAACGAACGGACGAGTGTTCAATGAAAAATTACTAACAGTCTTTGCATTATCAAAGATGATACAATAATGCAAAAATTGACAACAGGCTGCAAATAGCTAGCTTAGCAACTAATTAATCTATTCAGTTTTGTGTCATACTACTTTTTTGGATGGCGCAAACACTGCAATCTGATTGGCCGAGACGTGAAAACAAGAATGCTATATTCGCGATATAGCAAGGTTGGAACAGTCACGAGCTCTAGCTAGAGAAAAATTCCCCTTTTGACGTTTCGGGCAAGAATTTCAATTTAACAATTTGTGATACAATAGCAACAAACTACCTTCAAGACGACAACGGGTATATAATGGGTTTTGATCAGTTCACTTCATATGTAAACGGGCGATAGCGAGTAAACATATATCGTGAACTGGTCAAAATCTAGTGTGTATACCGTGACTGGATGTGGTTCACTGCTTAAATATCGATGATAAACATACTGAACGCATTATACGTTCTCTGTGTGTGTGTCTCTCTCTCTCTCTCTCTCTCTCTCTCTCAGCGTGCCTGCCATTCATTTACTCAAAGGTAATTCTAAAGTAAACGTACACTTAATGTTTCATGAGAAAAGCTTGTAAGATACGACACTAAACTCTCTGAAAGTGTCAATTCTACGCTTGTTAAAGGCCCTATAGCTGTATCTTTTTCGCATTATTTTTGTGATTTTACTTCCAAACTAAAACAAGTTCATGGGAATGTACTCATTGAGGGGTGTTTATACAGGTAGAATAAACTGTCCACTGGGACTACATGTGCAATTTTGAGCAAGATAAATAATAAATGTTTGCCCAAACATAAAATGGCGCCCTCATGCAAATAAAGCAAAAACAGAGTACGTAGTGCATATATGCATTGGAATCTTCAAGAAACAACAGAGTAGTCCAAAATATAATGCAAACTGCTGAATGTACTCCACTGGGACACCATATGCTATGTTTTCTTTGAATTATTATCAATTTTTAAAAATGGTGGGAAATCAAAATAACGGTTAAAATTTAAATTTGCTTGTCCAATTTTTCAGTGGTAAAAGACTATATCCTTTAAATCTGTAGAATTTAAAGAAAACCAGTGAAAAAAGAAAGCCTTTTTCAGGTTCACAAATTTCAAGAGTTACAGCTACAGGGGCTTTAAGTACTAAATGAAGTTAGACACAAAACAAAACAGCTTCTATGTAGTCATGTCTGTGAACGTATCACTAAGATTTTAACAAAGGTTAAAAGCCACCGCATCTTTATAGATTCTAGGAAAGATAATCACGTTGATACAAATAATCTTTAAACTCACAAAAGATCTATACCATGTGCCTATTTCTTCTGGTAATATGGCGTTAATCAAAAGCAATATTTCTTTACCGATTACGTCATGGACTCCTCATCCATCCGCCCACTTGTCAGTATTCCGATTAAGTATCTACGCATGATATGCACTTGGCAATTCTGCATGACCCTTCACTGATCTGCTAATATGACTATTGATAGACTAATCATTCTTCCCACTGGACTATCGATCCATCATGAGTGTTTTTTATCCATGGGGTCACCCATGCGTCCGAATTAAAGAACAAAAAACTTACTGACCGTGAACATTGATTCATGTGCAATGTAATCAATTGCAAACACGGAGCTCTACATATGAACTAATTTGAGCATTCCAAACACATCGAGTTTTTAGATTTAAAGTACAAGATTAACAACATTACAACCTCGCCTAAACGTAAAGTGGACGGTGCATAACTGCAACAACGGTGTACTCCATGACTCTTTACTTAGGCGAACATGGTATATTAATTTTAACAATTGTGAGAGGGGTTGTCGACTTGGCAATGTCTCGATCTTTCATCGGCTACTTTTAAAGCTAACCAATCCAATGTGATCACACATTTTATTTTCCCTACACGCACAACCTTGGCGAACGCGTCCATCGTTGTTGTATTTGTGTGTGTGCGTGTGTGTGTGCGTGTGTGTGGTGGTGGTGGTGGTGGTGGTGTGTGTGTGTGTTTATATTTCACAAGTACTTGTCCATGTTCCAGGGAATTTCGTCCATAGGGACGGGTGGCACACGTAACCAAAAACGTATTTGGTTTTCTAGTTTGGCTTTCCTTGCACTAAACGTCTTTAACTAAAATCAGCTTTCCTCTTACCCTTTGTCCGTGAATAAAAACGTTCATGGCTAGCGCATTTCATCTCACTTCTTAAATATAAATAGAACTATATAAACAAAGGTAAATCAGAAAGTTGGCTTTCCTTTCATCCATGAATAAACGTTATGGTCAGGGCATCGCCCTTTCTTTCTTAAACGAATTGCAATATCGTTGGTAAAGTGAGAAATGTAGGTTATAAAGGGCAAAACTGGATTGTAAGAAAGTAATATTATATATTATATATAACATGGGCCTATGTGCCAGAGGGTAGGTGACCATTTACCCAACGTAAGGAGGGCAAATGTTCTCCTGCCCCGAGGGTACATAGTCCCTTGTTTGGGCTATAGTGTTTTTATTTCTTGCCTCTCTTACATAGTTTTCACTCCAATTTTTTTAGTTACGTACAAATGAGAATCAAATGCTTTATTTCCATGTTAGACGGAAATCTCTCCAAAAAATAGAATGATTTTCATCATCAAACGGCGCATTGATATATTTAAATCACTGTAATGAGGTTTATTATTTCCGCAAAATTTTGTGAATGCGGAATTTCATATTTAAAACATGTAATTTGATCATTTTAAATCCTGACATGCATATTTGAATGTCAAGCGCTGTCCTTAAGAATGCCAACATGTTTAATGTTTTGCACGTAAAGGTATATTTTCACATATGATTAACATCAATGTTCAATTTCTCGACTTAAGCATTATTGGTTGAAGGGGATTTCAGACATTTGAAAGACTGCTCAGTAATCAGAAGAGCCGAAACAAGCAGGAAACCTTGGAGAGAATTGACGGTGTTGAAAATAATTCCCAAGATTTCATTGTCAACAAATGCTTCCACAAGTGCCAGAGACCATGTCAATCCCATAACAAAGTATGTTTTCACGCAAGTACGAAGCTGTCTCCGAACCCTGTCTCCAGTGCCTCTACTACCATGATCTGCTGTGGACTTTATAATGTATCTTATAGCCAGTATGAAACATACGGCATTGAAGACTAGAACCATCGCCATGGGAACAACGAAAAACATGAGCACAGCAAACCGGTTGCCAAGCCAACACATTTTGTTGACACCATAACCGACACGAAAGTCGGGGAAGTGGCTCGTATCGAGTACAACAGCTATGGACACGAGCATAGCCGGTAGCAGCCATCCAAATAAGATATAAAACACCAATCTCCGTTTGCTTTGACTCACGTAAAATCTCTCGTGAACAGACTTCACTGTCCTACAAATATCAAAGCTGATCACTGCCATCCAGACAAAGTTTGCCAACCAGGAATAGTGTAAGAAAACTGCAACACAGAACAAAAAGCGGGAAGCTCATTCAGACCCATGCTAGACAACAACATAATTTGCGCGCATAAGACGGCCAGTACCAAATTAATTAACAATTTGTTTGGGAAATTATGCATGCTTGATTGCATGCAGAACCGTACCAAGAAGGACACAAGAAATATCATTGACACTGAAGAGCAGGCGATAGTGATCCATATTTGGTACTCAAATCGCGTAGCATGAGTGTAACCATGGAGACAAGCAAAGGCAACAGATCCATTTCCCAGTAGCGCAAAGAGCTTCGTTTTAAACGATGTCATACCAACCTTAACTATCAAAGTGTTTCGACTGAGCGAGAAGTCTTGCTTGTTCAAAATAACTACTTCTGCGGGATATTCGCAGGATTTTCGTAGTGATGTAATGTCAGCGTGTTCGGTGACCGAATCGTTCAGAGTCGAATCGTCTGTCGAATCTGAAGTTACATTTAACCGAGCACTGTCATTTCGAAAGTCAGGTGTTTCTACTGTCATTATGTTCTTGTTTTCCTCATAACAGGTTAGGGTCAATGGATCGAATCGTTCGTTCGCTAAACATTCAAAGTTTTGTGATAATATTGGATATGTTCTCTCCTCAAACAATGTGGCAAAGGTGGAGATGCGCGTGACTTTAATTTTTCCATCAATGGTTACGTCGAAGAGCATGTTCAAGGAATATACATATTTATTATCGAGTTCCAAACTTTGTAAACCGCACTGTAAATCATTTTCCAAGCCATTGCAAGTGGCACAATAAATATTTTTAAAGAATATTACTAGTATATCGCCCATTACTTTTGAGACGAAAGAAAAATGGGATTGACATAGACGATTTGCATATTCGTAATCCTCCACGGAACTGTACAATGAAGCATTACAAGTGTCTACATAATCGAGACACGTTCTCGGAAAAATGCCCGTTCTGTCCTGCATTGTGAGTGAACTCATATTGGTACCTATGTACGATCGTGAAAGGTTCATTATCTGCTGCAAGGGGTCGGTACGATTGACGTATGCGTCATCGAACTTGAGTAAAACTTCGGGCCGTAGTTGCAGAACGGCTGTCCACGTGACCACCTCTGATTTGTTCAACCCGTTGCACATCGCACAGTATATATTACGATATACTTCACCTCCAGCGGGCCAAGTTACCGGCAAGTTCTCCAATGAAAATCCTGAAGTGAAATTTGTTGAATTAGCGACACAAGTCTGCGATGCAGTCTTTATCAGGCACGAAAACAATTTCAAGAATCTCTACTCAGAGTTTGAACTTCATGACTTCGATAAAAACATGAGAAATGATCTAAAAAGGTAAAAGTATATTTAGGCAAATGTTACCACTTTCACCTGCACAACACGTTTTGCAGGATACCTAATATATTACCAACGCTCTACGCAATGTGTGACGACACGCTACGACACTGCAAGCGATTATTTCTCATTGTCGTTACTTATTGAATTACATTTAAATTTTCTTTTTTCTTTTTGTTTTTAGTACTTCATGACCCCAAATATTGAGGTACTGATTCTTTTAGAAACAGGACGTATGCCAACGAGATGTAATCCATTTTCCGTATTTTTGCTTTTAAACGATATTATAATTTTATTCCAATCTTATAGATCAAAGTTACGTAACAAAAAAGAATGGTAATTATATTCGAACTCTTTCAGGTATCATGGGTTATACCTGTTTATACCTCTTTACATGTTTTGTCTGGTGGACAAAGGGTCCAAGATATCATTAATCCTTTGAGCGCCAAAGTCAGTTTTTGTCAACCTTATAAAATATACCCAAGTAAATGTTTTGTCAGAGTTTTGCCAAAATTTTGGTGAAAATCTGTGGCCAATGAAATGTTGTGTTCATTTGGTCCAAAATTATGAGAAAAATTACAGAAAAGTTCATGAAAAATGATAAACAGTTGCACTGAAATTTTGGTGGGAAAAATGCAGAATTCAAAGAGTTAATGAAACTAAGCACAGCGTATTAGCATTTGCTTTTATTACCTGAGATTAATATTCTGCAGAGGCTACACGTGTTGATGTATATGCACTCTCTTTTCGTAAGACCTGACATCATTCCTTATTTAGGAAGCTTTTTACTAATTCTTTCATAGATTTGACTATTTCTTTTGTAGAGTTTGTATCAGGGCACAACAATTGAAGATTACACCATGCGTATCACCGTTGATTTTGTTCTGATATTGGAAGTAAAATTAAGAACAAGGGTGCCTCACAACCTCCAGATGGTTCTGGCTCCTATGTATTTTCAATGAAATTTTTAAAAAGGTGTATTTATGACTTAGTACTGCAGTAGGAACCAAACACAAACATTAATGGCTAGATAGATAAATATACTATTTTTCACTCCGAACCGAGCTCTGTACAGAGTAGTTTCCAAAGGACTTACCTGGAGAAGCATCTGTCTCGCACTTTTCACGGATGCTAATGTCTTGCCATGGCTTTGGACATCGATTGACCATCCAATATTTTTCTCCTGTGTACGCATCGATTTCCACGCACCCGTCTCTTCCATTGTGGACAAGCCCTTCTGTCACGTTCGGCGATGTTGCCGGGTCGGAATGGTTGCCACAGGCTAGTAGGTAATCGAAACAGCAGTCGCCATATCGCAGACACTTGTCATCACAGTTACAATTCGGAAAGCTAATTTCTCCAAATACGACGGAAACCCGATCGCAAATCGGTTCACCCATGTACTCAAAGCAAGAATCTAATCTTTGTGAAGTCTCTCTGTCGACACAGGGATTGTTGATATCTATCTCCCCAGTCGTACCATTCAGAATACTATAACTGACGCCGAGTAATGAGCTGACGATAACAGCAAACTTGTAGATCTCAACCATAATTTTTTCTGTGGTGGTTGAAGAAAAATGTAATTTTAGTCGCCGATAACTTTGATAGTTAAACATAAATTTCACTGATTTTTTACATGTGATAACTCCAAAATCAGTGTAATTCAGGATAAGTAAATAATGTATCAGATCAAAGGAACAAATGAACAAACAAAATTATGTATCTTATCAGTTGAGAATTTCGTGTTTGTAGTATCCTGCCCACCGTTCTGTGCACCAACTAACACCCATATAATGGGTGGTTTGTGATAGGGTAGCTAATGGTGTACAGTCGCAGCTGTATAATAATTGAACAAACACCCTTGGATTATGTTTAATTCTGATGTTTACACAGAAATATATACCTGCTACAATAGAAATAATTGGACAGACGTTCTGTTGATCAAATACCATTTCTCTTTGAATCGATTATTTAGTTATGTTCTGACGTGCTCAGCATCATCGGCCCCATGTAAATGACTGTGACAAGCACCACATTCTTTTTAACAATAATATTTTGTTGACTGTGGCACTGAGAAAGACGGAGCAAAGAACTTTCTGTGTTTTTCTCGGGGACAATTTGTAATAAATTAAATCATGCATTGTAACGAGAGACTTTGCTGGCAAAGATCAATTAGACTTACCGTATCTGAAGCGAGCAAATGACTAGATTGGTCAATCTGTGTCAGAGAGAGTGGGCGATGGCATGGAGAAACAAGTGCATTTTATAAAATTAATATACTAAACATTACCGGGGGATTACATTAGTTTTATTGACAATTCAACGATATCGGCGTCGTCGCAAGGACCCCTGCAACAGTTCACCAATCATCGTGTCTCCTTTGTGGGAGAGTGTGCCTTCCGTCATGCGTTTTTAGAAATCGCGTGGCTATAGTGTGATATCCCCCTGGAAATAGCAGGTGTGGTTTAGTGATGGGCTAAAGTATATTTTGACATAAATTTGGTTATTCATACAAGTTTGGCAAAGGAATGATGTCTTTAATTGCTGTAGATAAAGTTAAAAGTTCATTCAGATAGAATTCTCCTCTCGATCGAAGACAGATATTCGGACTTTCAAACTTTTCCAGTACACTTTTTGTCTCTTGTCCATACCAATTTTTTAAGCTCATTGAGTAAAAAAAATTTCACTGGCTTATTTTTGTAAAAATCGAACATTTTATATCTTTCAATAGAGTTTACACAGGGATTTTTGGCCATTTTAAATTTCAAATGTCGGTAAATATCGAGTTATTTGTTTCTCTACGAACAAATTTTGCACGGCGATTTCTGATATTTATTCTTGATATCGGAAGAGAATGGTTTAAGATTCCTTGCGTAAGATTTGGGCAAAAGTTAAAGTACTTCGATCACGGGGCCAAAGTAACATAATGCATTTTATCTTAGGACGGTAAGGAGAAATAAGACATCTTGGTATTTAATCATCTTGGATCTTTTCAGGCGTTATTCCTATACATTCTCTGTCGCCTTTCGTACAAAATGTACGCTGCTTTCATGAATCTTACTTTACAGTTTTTTGAGCAACATATTGTAAAAGATAACTGCTCCCAAAGTCCCCATACGTTCGCTATACGTTTAACGTTTTTATTTACTCAAAACAAACGAACGTTTTGAGAATTAAAATTAGGTAGATTTCCATAAGGAAACTTTCTTCTTAGTTTAGATAACTTCTTAAAAGGATAAGAGGTCATGAGTGAAAGAAAATTTAGGTTTTGTTATGTATCCTTTAAATCAAGTACCAGAAAGTCTCAGTAATGTGTCAAGTGCTATCGGGTTTTTCTCCTCAACTAATTATTACAAGTGCCGACCCAAGGGCAACTGTCAACCTCCATGATGCATACTTATCACACATTTTAAAACACTGCGGTTTCTTTCTCAAAGAAATAATACGGAAAATAATAATGTCGTGTGAAAGAGTTCCAAGATTAGTCATTTAACACCATTTCCTACTTTACCTTTCATATCACAAAATTTCATTTTGAATCGATCAACTTTCGGTCATATACGTAATTTGCAGTTAAACATTGTTATAAAAAACTTGTCTGAATTGTGAAATAATAGCTTTAGGTAATTGTTGACTATCGTTGTGATGTTTCTTGTTATCATCATGTACAGTTGTATCAGTGAATGTGAATGTCGCCCGCACGTACGTATCTAAGCATGTAGGTACCAAAGAATGCGCCTCAGGACCGACATTCAGTCGGACTGTCTGTTTGTCTGTCTGTCTGTTTACACGATAATTCAAAAATGCCAGCACTGATTCAAGTCAGATTTGGTAGACAGGTACCACATGCTTATGGCAAGAACTGATTAGATTTTGGTTAGTGTTTCTTGCATATTAATGAAGTTATGCAATATCACATATAATATGCAATAATACATAGCTCATTTACATATTTAATGAAGTTTTGTAATTAGTCATATAACTCCGAAATAACTACACCAAATTTGATGAAATCTGCGGCAGATACTGATCTGATAGATATCTGACTGTGTTGAGAAGCATTTGGTCCTGTGAAGTAAATTGAGGGTTTATTTGCATATTGGAGGAACTTTGTAATAAGTGATACATATCTGAAATTATGGCACGAAATTTGGTGAAACCTGCTACAGATATTAATCTGAGAAGTATCTAATTATCACGTGAAGCACTGAGCAGTGTCAAGTTAATGAATGTCTCATTTGCATATTATATGAAAATTTGTAATTAGTCTTATAACTCCGAAATAACTGCACCAAATTTGCTGAAATTTGCTGTAGATACTGATCCGACAGATATTTGACAGTGTTGTGAAGCATTTAGTAACGTTAAGTTAATTAAGGCTTCATTTGCATATTTGATGAACTTTGTTATTAGTGATGTAACTCTGAAATTATGGCACTAATTTGTCGAAACCTGCTACAGATATTGATCTGAAAAATATCTGATTGTCGCGTGAAGCACTGAGCAGTATCAAGTTAATAAATAGTTCATTTGCATATTTTATGAACTTTGTAATTGGTGATATTACTCCGAAATTACAGCATTCGATTTGATGAAACGTGTTACAGATGTTGATCTGCTAGATATCTAATTGTCCAATGATGCACTGAGCAGTGTCAAGTTAATAAAACAGTTAATTTGCATATTTAAATAAAGTTTTGTAATTAGTGATTTAACTACATATAATGATATGACAGATATCCGATTGTTCTGTGAAGCGTACAACTATGTAATGAACCTGTTGTAAACCACGTGAGCACATTCAGTTCACATCTGGTTATTTTTGATTTAAAAAAAAGTGGTTTAACTTTCCTTAAGGAAAGTTTGACCTTTCAATTTTTACCCTAACGTATGTAATATCTCCGTATGATTGGTTTGTTGTGTAAAAGAATAATCGTTTGCTGCTCTGTTTCCAGAATATAAAAAAACTGATGTATTATATTATCATTCTAGATTCAGATTACCAAGATTAGTCCAGCACCTTTGTCTGGTTTCTACTAAGGTTTCGATTCAATCTTATGCCATTCTTTTTCATTTTCAGCAGTAAACGGCCAAGCCATCGATTGGATTTTTTTTGGCAGGCTTTGAGGTTATACACGCGACAATCACCGGATTTTCGAAACACTGACCATTATCTTTAAATTGCAGGTGTTTGCTTCGACGTATTTGATCAAAATTTGTGGCAAACAGGTTCGATCATGGACCACGCACACCTGAAGGTTTGATTCGATACCTGTAGGTATTGATGGCGTCCATGTCATCTATGCTTACCTAGTACACCAAACAACACATGCCTGGCAGTATGCAGTGTTTTGATGACAGCGACCATGGCGATTCGGTCTTCTAAGTTTCTGTAGTACTCAGAAAATATTGGTGAAAAAGTTAAAATATTAACTTTTGAGGAATGGACATTCTCATATCAATATATATTTGTTTCCTATCATTTGACCATCTTCTTGTTACATCCATCCATCCATCCATCTACCATACATACATACATACATACATACATACATACATACATACATACATACATACATACATACATACATACATACATACATACATACATACATACATACACACGCATGCAATATACCAATATATATATATATATATATATATATATATATATATATATATATATATATATATATATATTGTGTGTGTATGTTTGTGTGTGTATGTGTCTGTGACTGTGTGCGTGTGCGTGTGCAATTGGACTAACAACAAATAAGGCATATATTTTTCAGTTGAGAGGGGACAGTAGAAATAACGCTGTGAGGCAACACATTTTTGTATCGTTCATTTGAGAGTGGTGAATCTCACATAAGATAGGTAAGGAAAAAATTGAAGACAACGTAGGTATACACACAGTCCCTCTATCCACTGGATAGAGGGACTGAGGTATACACAATAATTGAACTTAGAACTTGACACAATACAAAATAACATGTTACTATGTATTCAAGTGAGGTAGCGGCCGATATAGATCAGCTGTTTATTTTTGATAGAAAAATAATAATAAAAGCACTCCTAAGTGAAGAAAACAGGCATAACTGGAGAAAATTGTTGTTTTTCTTTAAAAAGAATTCGTCTGATGGTGTGTCGTCCCGACGCATGGGAAGAGTGAACTACCTCCATTACAGACTGAATAATTTCATTATTAGCTTATGGCACAATAAACTTTGTATTGAGAAAGTGGATAAATGTGTAATTTCTGATGCTAAATATCATAAGATGGTGATTATATTCGTGACATTAAAGAGGGTCTGCCTAAAAAGCTATATGTTGAATTTCAAACTGTAAGACAAGTGATTATTACTACGTAATCGGGGTATCCCACAGATTGCTTCATAGATTTCAGAGAACAAGTGCAAATTTGACTGTGGAGGAAAGATGTTGGACGATACAAGACGGACAGGACGAAAACGGAGAATTAACCTATTTGACCAGCTCCACATCACTGACAGTAGAGCTAAAACGGTCAATGAACAGTACATAAAGGAATCTACCTACAACTGTACTTGTCGTAATGGTTAAAAAATTGATCGGCCATTCCTACAAATGTCAGCATTTAGCATATTAGTACTATAATAGATATTTGCTACTTAGAAAATTAAATACAGCTTACCGAACACACTACACCAATCTCTGGAGGATTGAAATGATAGAATATGATTTCAAAATAAGGATTTTAAAATCTCTGTATTGATACATCATGATTTAAAATTTCATATACTAATCATTGCAGCGGTTTACAATATATATCGATGTAACTGTAGCAGGTTACGAACTTTCTATGAATAGAACTACATCCACTCTTAAAATGATCGAGAAGAGTATGACAGTACACACAATTCTCTAGTAATAACAATTTGCCTACGATTAATCAGTCGATTCTGACGAGTCACCTGGAGTGTCAAGTTCACTGCTGTCAATTTCCCCATTACGGCTGGGTTTTGTGCATTATCACTTTCCATGGAAAGGGTCTTTTTTCCAGTAATCTTGCCTATGCAAGGGATTAAACACGATTGAACTAATTTGGGATAATTGGATGGTGAAGTAATGTCGATTTAATCTATGTAAGCTCATCTGCTTTTCTTTCCACATTACACACTTGTTTTTATGAGTAATTCGCAATATTTCAACACTCACCTCTATGGCACCCACCACTTTTAAGAAATTTGAAAAATATGAAAATCCAGTTATCCTAAATTAGTTTCAATCGTGTTAATACCTTTTGTACACTTCAAACTCACAGAAAAGTAAAAGCAAGATATGTAAAGTTTGGCTCTTCTCTTTGAGAACTGCTTCAAACTGGGGGGGAAAGGGTTCTAAATACAAATCAGTGTCTCGCCGTGCCACAGTGGAACGCTACTATCTAATCACGTAAGAGCCTTCGAGTGTTGCTACAACAAAACGGATCAGGACATTGACATTGCTGTTACTGTTTT
>LD355545.1:214959-226674 GCA_001465055.1 Ptychodera flava | reverse complement strand
GACATTGTTGTTCCTGTTTTGTGTCTCTCTCTCTCTCTCTCTCTCTCTCTCTCTCTCTCTCTCTCTCTCTCTCTCTCTCTCTCTCTCTCTTCTTGATTTTGTAAAATAGGTTGGTGATCTTTGATCCAATTTACTCTTATATTTCTCCAAAATCGTACTAGTCATTGAAATTTGCGGGAGTGAGTATTGAGAACTAGCAGTCCATTATTATGGCACCAGTTGATGTCAAACACATCTTTTCTACTGATTTGTGAGCTGTTGAAAAATTACTGTTTCGCATACTGGTTTTTTTTTTTTACTTTCAGTCATACATCTATGCCAGTTTAACCTAAGTGATATTAACAAGTCTAAAAATTAGTTTCACACCTTTGCAAAATATGACAAGGAAGTCTATGCATGTCACAATAAAAAAAACTTGAGAGTGAGCCTAGCCGATAGAACGGTACCTTGAAGCAATTAACTGCGCACAATTTTATAAAAGAGAACAACACTTATCACCTTTCGACATTTCTTACAAGCAGTAACAGTGCCGTCAGAAAGAATATACGGTGTCTTCAATCGGGGTTCGAAGCCACCAACATACGGCATCCAGTCACCTAGCGGAGAAGCGACAGACAGAACCGCTCGGCCAAATCCCCACTCTCAAGAGAGTGGTTCAATAACCGGGCTAAGTTCTTACTTTTTCTGACTGCGGTATATAATATCTGTCGTTCCGTTTTCAGTTGACCTGTTACCTGAGTTATAAAACCCAGCCTTGTAACGATTACTCTCATTACAATAGGCAAATTCCTTCTCACTGATATCGCACGATACCAACGTAACTTATTTGCTTAAAGATATGAACGATTGTATCAAAAGTGTCAACAGAAATGATAGAATTGAAGCAGAATCTAAAGCAACGCGACCAGTCACTTGACTAGCTGCAATAAACTTCCGCCATTCAAAACTCTGCCCACGGTTTAGCCAGAGGTAAACGATACCATCCGGTTTCGCATAAAATGTTGAAGTTGAACCGGGCACGATCTCTGAAATAATAATAATAATAATAATAATAATAATAATAATAATAATGTTTATTTCGTATTTTGGCCTCCAGCCTATCGTCACAAGAACACAGAGGGTAAATAGGTGTTAGTCACCTGTGCGACTCATCCTGACTTTATGTCAAAGCTGAAATAAATAAATAAATAAATAAATAAATAAAACAAATCTACAATACAAAATCTTGATACACGTACAAGATAACACTGTTAATCTATTCATTAAGTACAAACCTTTTTCTTTGTTTGTTTGCGAAATAAACATACTTTGCGAAATAAATAACCAGTCTATTTTTAGTTGCATAAGTTGAAGGAATTTCTCATAGGTGTGGTTTGTATAAAAATAAACAGGAAGGTATTTCTGGCGCAGATCGTTATTAAAAGGACAGACTAAACAAAAATGATATTCCTATACAATGACATTAAATTACAATTTAAACATATTCGCTCGTTTCTTGCAACACCATATGTACGATCAGTCTCAATTCTCAACTGATGTGAAGAAGTTCTAAGTCTATAGAGTGCAATTCTTAAGTTGACAAATACGATTCACAATTAAAATACTCTAGAATTCACAATACTTATCTAGTTGGAATAACTGACCTGCAGATATGTACTGGGCTTACAGAAACTCAGCAAATCCAACTATATAGGGTGAATTGGGCAAGATTCCTTTAATTTACGGACGATATGTTCGTATTGTAAAATATTGGTTAAATATTTTAAGAATGGATGTAAATCGTCTGAAATATATACTGCTGTGGATACATTTAGAAAACAAATATGGTTATACGGGTAGCCAAAGTTTCAGAATTTGGTGGTAATCCACCCAAAAGTTGCGTTTACCAATCCTGCTAATTACTTATTCACACACATTATACTATAACAGTTCTATTTTCATTAACGATATTCTTAGACTTCTGCATTTACCCCTGGTTCACTCGCGTTTTGAATACAGCTAACTTCAAACCACGTGATTTTTGTATGTTGCTATTTGCTCCTAAATATCATTTCTTTCGCAGCATAACACATCTTGTGACAAGTAGTGCCATGATTTTGAAGTAAATTATCTGTACACCTAACAGTGCCTTTTAAAGCCCAATTATACGTATCTGTTTGTATTTTACTTACCATACTGCACTATCCAATCTTCAGAGATATATTTTGGACTCCCCGTTATTGAGCAATGTTACACTTGTAAATGTCACTATTTCAATCCTTGATGATGGATCTGGTCGATTAAATTGAGGCGCTTTCGCGCATATTTGCAACGGTTATATTGTGAGTTGCAACTCGAAACTTATTAAGTCGTTAAAATCAGAGTTCTGAGTTGCTTACCAATGTTTGAAATTAGTTCTGGGGTCACACTTCGGTCAGTATTTTTGCAGAAGTTGTATTTTATTTCAAACCATCTTATCGAGAAAAATCGCAAAAGATACAGCTACAAACGGGGCTTTGATTTGATAGACTCTATTCTGACGCCCTAAATAAACGACACTTAAAGTTCAATAAATCTGATAGGTTTTAAAATTTTAAGTTAAAGGAACAGTAGCCGTAATTTCGACAATTTTTCTAAACCATTTCCCTTCTTTTCAAAACCAACTACAGTTGCTTGTTCGACTCTCCAAGAGTGTAAAGATACACAATATTAAACTTGTGAGTTCAGCTTTTAAACTAGACTGATTTTGTTGGCCAGTGAGTTTCCGTCAAGCCTAGATTTAAAATGTTATCAATTACAGTTCATGTTTTACGAGGAGACACTCTGTTGATGAGGTAAATATCGCGAGTTTCAACATGCTTCTTAGAGCAGAACAAGAACTTTCAGTTTTCATGGAAAACAAACAAATGATCAACACTATAACGCTGCTGTCACTTTGAAGTCAGTCGCCAGTTTATAATAAGTACAACATCTACGTCTACATCTTCACTTTATTATTGTGAACACGATTGGAACTAATTTGGGATAATTGGATCATCATATATTTCAAATTTCTCGACAGTATTAGTTGCCCTGTAGCTGAATATTGCAATATTACAAATTATTCATAAAAACAAGTGTGTAACTTAAAAAGAGAAGCAGAGAAGCTTACATTTGTAGATTTAATCGACATTACTGTGGTAAAATCCTTAGTGGATCAACCCTCTCCCTGTCTAGAATAACATAACCATCATTATAATACCATACCTAACCAACTCAAAGTATTTTATTGGCGAACACTATTAGAAATAAATAAAGTACCAAATAAAGCAGCTCTGCAAAAAATTTGAGAAAATGAATGTAAAGGTGAGAAATATTAATCTTATGGCATTTTCAGAATATCTAACATTTGCAAACACTTCTTTTACTGAAGCAAATCTACATCAACATCACAGATCGGTGCTTTGTGGCTGAGTTATTGTTATCGCTGTATGGGTAAGAACACACAAATGAATTGTTTGAAATCTAGCTTTGTACAGAACATAGGTCTGATGTCACTACACAACTAGCCCGTTGACACGATTCAAATGCCTAAGAAGATATTTAAACTGTTTACAGCTTTATTTCATAAAACATCAAACCAAGAAATAAGTGATAAAACCTCTAAGCCTGTGTCACAAATCCAAAAGCTTTGCAAGAAGACTTTTTTAAATAAACCATCCTTAATATTACAATTACTATACTTAAAAATATTTATCTTTTTTGTGACGATGTGTACGTATTCTTTATTTATTATTGTACCTCAGGCTGGATGCCAAAGTACGAAATAAACATTATTATTATTATTATTATTATTATTATTATTATTATTATTATATATTTCAGAGATCGTGCCCTGTTCAACTTCAACATTTTATGCGAAACTGGATGGTATCGTTTACCTATGGTTAAACCATGGACAAAGTTTTGAATGGTGGAAGTTCATTGCTGCTAGTCAAGTGACTGGTCACGTGATTTTAAGTTTTTGCTTCAATTCTATCATTTACGTTGATACTATTGATACAATCCTTCATATCTTTAAGAAAATACTTAACGTGGGTATCGTGCGATATCAGTGAGATAATCGTTACAAGGCTGGGTTTTATAACTCTATATTAGGTAACAGGTCAACTGAAAACGGAACGACAGATACCCTTTCTGTCGGCACTCTGCCTGCTTGTAAAATATCTCGAAAGGTGATAAGTGTAGTTCTCTCTTATAAAATCGTGCGAAGTTAATTGCTCCAAGGTACCGTCCTATCGGCTCGACTCACTCTCAAGTTTTTTAATGTAACATGCATGGACTTCCTTGTCATATTTTCCAAAGATATGAAACTAATCTTTAGAGTTGTTAATATCAATGAGGTTAAACTGGCATAGATGTATGACTGGAAGTAAAAAAACAGTATGCGAAAACATAAATTTTTCAACAGCTCACAAATCAGTAAAAAAGTGTGTTTGACATCAGCTGGTGCCACTCATTCCCGCAAATTTCAAAAAATGAAAAGCCCCTTTGAGAAATATTAGATCAAAGATCACCAAGCTATTTTACAAAATCGAGAAGAGAGAGAGAGAGAGAGAGAGAGAGAGAGAGTATCACAAAACAGTAACAGCAATGTCAATGTCCTGATCCGTTTTGTTGTAGCAGCACTCGAAGGCTCCTACGTGATTAGATAGTAGCGTTCCGCTGTGGCACGGCGAACACTGATTTGTATTTAGAACCCTTTCCCAAAGTTTGAAGAACTTCTCAAAACGAAGAGCCAAACTTTACATATCTTGCTTTTACTTTTCTGTGAGTTTGTAGTGTACAAAAGGTATATTCTAATCCTTTCATGCTCAAGGTTATTGGAAAAAAGACCCTTTCCATGGAAAGTGATACTGCACAAAACCCAGCCGTAATGGGGAAATTGACAGCAGTGAACTAGACACTCTGGGTGACTCGTCAGAATAGACGGATACATCGTAGGCAAATTGTTACTACAATTGCGTGTACTGTCATGCTCTTCTCGATCATTTTAAAACTGGATGTAATTCTATTCTAGAAAGTTCGTAACCTCCTACAGTTACATCGATATATATTGTAAGCCGCTGCAATGATTAGTATATGAAATCTTAAATCATGATGTATCAATACAGTGATTTTAAAATCCTTATTTTGAAATCATATTCTATCATTTCAAACCTTTCTTTGATTGATTATTGTTGCACTGTTTGGGGCAATACTTCAAATTCAAATCTTCAACGTATTTACAAACTCCAGAAGAGGGCTGGAAGAGTAATTTTAGGGGTCGACATGAGTGTTCCCTCACGAACTATCTTTTTAACTTTGCACTGGTTGCCGATTGACCTACATATTGTCTATTTCACCGCATTATTGACATTTAAATCATTGAATGGCCTTGGATCCCCTTATTTGACTGACGTTTTTCATCGAATTTCATTAAACAGCCGTAATGCCAGTCATGGAAATTTGTGTGTTCCAAAATTTAAGACTACCACAGGTCAAATGGCTTTCTCTTTCCGTGCTGCGAGTACTTGGAACACAATTCCCCCTGCGATTAGAAATAGCTCAACTTTACCCATTTTCAAAGTAAAGTTGCGAGATTATATTATGACGAAGTTTACAAATGAGGGTTCAGATTAAGATTAATTTATTTTCTTTTGTTGCAATGAAGATGTAACTCATCCTTATTTTGAACACTTGCTGTATTTACATGTACATTGTATTTGCTATTTATACGCATGTACTTTTTTCGGGCTCTCGGAGGGCTCTGATGTAAATTACAATTTGATTTGTAACTCAGATTACCCTCTTTAAATAAAGTCTAATAATAATAATAATAATAATAATAATAAAAATAAGAAGAATAATAATAATAATTATGGACCAATTATAGTGTATTTCAAAATAGCTTGGAATTACAATGTGCTTGGGTGATAAAGAAAACGTTTCTGGCGATAGAAAATAACACCACATGCAGTCATTAAAAACGTTCTCCTTCGACAAATTTTGCAACAACTTAATTCAATACGACGTCCACTGTGCCACAGTCAACATCGTCAGTGTTGCCACGTGTCCACTGAAAAACTCACCTGTACACTGACTGCTACAATGTTCTTATATTGGTTTATCACATTTCCCGGCGATGAAACTGCAGAGAATGCTAACTACAGATGTTTTTTCTCGGTGCAGTGTGTACGGGTCGCTAAATCGATTGGTATTTCCTACACTGAACGCGTTCTGTAAGAGAACATTGGATGTCGTATTGGGTTAAATTGATCAGAGGAGAACGTTTGCAATGGATGCATTAGGCTTTATTTTCAATCGCAAGAAACATTTTTTTTCTATCCACCCAAGCATGTTTTCATTCCAAGCTATTTTGAAATTCACCATAAAAAGAATCTGTGTGACTACATGTTTATCGACCGTGGCCTGATTCTGAATATGGCAAGTTATCATTTACCGAGTTCAATTTCTAGGTGGTATTACACATTTATAAGGTTCGATACGAATATGGAATCTTTCTTCCATAACACAATATATTTTCCAATGTACATTGTAACAGAATTGTTGTGTTGAATTTCAAAGTGGTCTTACACATTCATAATTTTTTATCTAAAATATAGAACGTTTTGTCTACAACCTAATATATTTTTCAAGTGAATTTTGCGCTAGACACATTTTAGTTTATTCTTTGTACATCATTGGCATCTTTGTTGCTTTGCGGGAAGTTCATGTTTGGTTATGTTTGTAAAGAGGTATGTATAGAGTGAAAGTGTAACAGTAAAATGCATTGCCTTGGTCGCAGGCTAGGGATTGTGCCTTGATTATGGATACAAACAATCTTGCAACAAAGTAAAGTAATCTAATTTGACAAGAGGATGTCATCATAGAATAGGGGTAAAGTATCACTTCAAAAATCCAATGTTTTGATTGGTGTTTATCCTTAAAGATGCATTCAAACTCATGTTGCAGATCATCAATTTCAGTTGATTTGTCTCCATACTTGCTGCCAATGCAAAGGATCGATAGGAAAATGCAATTTTGTAGAAGTGACAGAGGTTCTGTTGGTTAAATTGATGAAGTCAGTCAGGCAAACCAGATACGAAATTCAACCTACAGGTGATAAGCTTACATCAGTGTTGTAAACCTCCTAGACTTGTTTCAAGTCAAAAACTTTCTATAACAACACATAGTGTGTATTGATTTGTCACTTTATGTAAAACTCTGCGTCATATCTGAAATACGTTTGTTTTATTGATCCAGTTTTCACTTATCAAGTAAATTCAAATGAAGCAAATGCACAACCTGGTGCAATGAATCAGCCACTACAACTATGAAGCAAATCTATTGACACCTATAGTGAGTCATTGCATGACGTGATGAAAGTAATATGATTGTTGTGTAAGCTTTCTGGCCTGACTTTTTAGTACCATACCTAAACTGCCCCTTCCCCTCCCCGATACATGCGCAAGGTTTTGGTCTAAGTTTGTCTAACTAGCGTAGTGATTTCTCTGTTACACAGTACGACTATACTTTGTCTTAACTTATAGATTAAGTTAAAATCCTGCCCGGCGAGCAGTCTATCATGTGAAGCTAAGATAAACAAAATAAACAACAAATAAATGGAGAATGCCGTCAAATCTAATAATAACGCTCTTGTGACCTTAAATTTTTAGTGAGCGTCACACACTAAAATACGAAAGATCCGTGCCGAAAGGCCAACTTTACACATTTGAAATCACTTTTGCCATGCACATCATGGTCAACAATGCTCGACTTTGAAGACTTAGACCAATGTGTTAAATGTTTTCACGACATCATGTATACTGCAATAGATGAATGTGTTTCTACAATAAAACGTACAGGGCGCAGATATCATCCATGATTTGATGCGGATCTAATTGCATTGCTTAAAGAGAAGTCAGATATCAATCGTAGATTTGAAAAGTTTGGAAATCCTGTAGACTATGAAATATTTCCCAAACTGCGGGTAGAATTTTACAAAACTTAAAAATATCAAATATTGGGAGTATACAGGGCTATTGATTCATCCACACGGCACAATCCCAAAAGCTTCTTCGTGTTTGTCGCTACTAAATCAAAATCTAACTCTATTCTGAAGATAACGAAACACTCCGATACCGTGTACGACTTGCCAGTTTTAATCGCAGAAGGTTTTAATGCATTTTTGAATCAGATTTTAGTAAACGTGATGATCCATACCTACCTGACATAAATCCAGTTAAAATGACATACTTAGTAATATTTATGCATGTTTTGATGACGTAATTACATATTGTTGCTTTCTACTTATATCAACAAAATGGGTTTGATATCAGGTGTCAAAGAACTTGGGCGTCATCCTTTGTAGCTCCATGGACTTCTCTGAGCATATCGATAATGCAGTTAAGAAAGCAATTCGTAACCTTGGCTTTTTTTGCAAAGATTTCAGTGATGTTAAACTTTTAAAGTCGAACGTGTTCAAAAGAAATTCATAGGTAGTTGTGTTTAAATTTAATACGCACTATTGTTAACGTTCCTCAGAGTACACAGAACTATGCAAATTTTTCAATTTGCCTCCTTTATACAATCGTAGGAAGGTTTCCGATTGTACAAATGTGTTTATTATGTGTTAAATTGTTCTCATTTAACTCAAATTCCACTGAACGTTCAACGTAGTCTACGGGTAAACCTACCATTTCGGGTACCCTTTTCAAGAATCAATGTTCGTAAAAACTCCTTTAAGCCACGTGCTTTAAGCACTTATAACGATATTTCAAAATGAAACTCGAGTATTGACATTTTTGACAGATTTAATCTTTTTAAAACAAGTATAATGAGTCACTTTTCATCATGATTTTTATGTTCCTCGTGATTTTTTGCCAATTGTGTATGTTTGTGTGTAATTTTATGTATTTTGTTATGTTTTGCGGAGCCTGTAATTGGGAATTTACCCCTGTTGGTCATCCGAATAAATAAATAAATTAATTAATTAATAATCATACCTCCAAAATTTTAAACATGATAAGTGGGCTTTCAGTCTACTGACGGAGGCCTCATATCTGTCACTGAAGAATGTACAACTCAGTATCTGTATCAGCTACGATAGATAACTTAGAATTATCATATTTTATATGCTGAACAAAGAACACACAAGCAATGAAGTCGTACAACACTCCATTAGTGTTTTGTAATTGTAATGTATCGAGTTAAAAGATACAAATTTTTACAATGAAAGGAAATTGTATGATAAACACCTCTGGAGGGGGCGAGAAAATAAAAAAAATTCTCTGAGTATTTAAAATGCCCCCTATAACAAACTCAGAACTCGTTCAAATGGCCACTTTTGACTTGCTATAATTTTGCGATCCCCTCTAAAAATAAAACTGGCCTGATTTTGAAATGGACAGATTTTTTCAGTGTGTATATGAGTGTGTTTTTTTCTTCCAGGGAAGGAGGGCGCTGTTTCGATATATTTCCTCTTACGGGAAAACTACCTCTTAAATACAAAAAAAAACAGCAATCATATAAAAAAGGTTTGGAAACAGGAATGACTTCCCTCACCAGTCTTGAAAACTGAACATGATTAAGATAATTGTACAGTGTTGCAGCCAAGACGCGACCTTTCGACAATGTCCCCAAAATCGAACCCGTTGTCCCTCATTCTCGCATACTGCGGGTCACCTCGGGCGCACTATGAGTCGACTGTGCTAGGTGTAGTCTGCCAGTAATATCTGATACTGACGATGGCCGCTCATAAGGTAGTAGACGGATCCGTCTACTACCTTATGAGCTGCTAACGACTTATTTCGTCAAGGCAATAAGCAGCAGAACAAATTAATGAAGAGAATTAGGGAGGGCAATTAACAGATATAGACTGTTTTTCTTTGAAACACTATACACAGATAGCTAGGGTAAAGTAATAGGCACACACTAGACACGGGTAAGGCTTGTATAATGAAAAAAGTTTACTAGAATACATGACATTTATTGATCATATTCACAACTTCTAGACGAATATTGCTCGCGATACCCTGTGGTCTGCCCTTTCATTTTGATGAATAGGGCGTAAAGTGCCCCTTTCAATGAACATGCAGAGAAACACTGAGTTGTAAACAATAACAATGCCGACTGTACAATTGGCTGTGTTGATAAGCTTTAAAGTTGATATTTCATTACGTTTCAAGCAGTAGAACGAGAAAATGCAGTAGATACATAAAAAAAACCGCCAAAAAACTAGCTAAAGGTTACAGCTATAAATGGACAATCAAACACGTTTCATATCAATCAGAGAAAGTTTCATTTTGTACCCCTTTCAATCCCAAAATCCCTTCAAAAATGCTCGCTAAGCCCTCCCCCCGTCAATGCCCCCACAGAGATTTTTGTGAATGTGGCCTAAATTAGAGTTATTGATAGCGATGTATCAAACGGTCAGGTTAATTTTCTCTTTTGGTCAATACTCTCTTGATCAATAAGGCAGCTAACAGGTGATGATCATTGGTAAACCCAGCAAAGCACGGACTTTGGGGGCGCACTTCACCATGATAGTTTAACCTGTTTGTGAGTACCTTTCAACAAAGCACGGTGGTCTGATTCCCTGACCCATTTCTAACGCTGGCTGCGCTGCTAACGAAAATAGAGTCAGGTATGGGCTATTGTGAGCATGGCTATCATTGATCAATAGTATGAGTGCTGTGAATGCGTCGTATTTATTTCCAACTTGGAGCTACCTTCGAATTTAGATTTCATATGCCTATGGAGTCATTTTACCTCCATAGTTTCCCGAACCAAGCATCCTATGTCGACATTGAATGAAAAAGGAAAAATCACTTATTTTTGAGTCATTTCATCACTAAATATCATCATAGAATAACAGAGTCGGAGACTTAAAAGTGAAGCTGGGCAAACAACTTCAAAGTTCGGTGTTTCGTCGTCTAATTTCCGAGATTGCTAATGTGCAAATGTGCTGATCACATGATCTTGTCAGGTGACAGTGCTCATTAACATGAAGTCAAAATTCTGACTGAAACGTTAGCCCACAGCTGATCCTATTTTCGTTAGCAGCGCAGCCAGCGGTAGAAATGGGTCAGGAAACCAGACTACAAAGTCTGCATGTGAGCTGGTGATTTGTCACAAATTTTGTCAAAAACTTCTCTGTATGGCTTTGAGTTGTAGTATTTTGTGTATCTCTGTATTCATCTGCAGATGAAGGAAAATTAAAGTACCTACGCCATCTGTAAAAAATTGACGTTTTTGAAATCTTTACAGTGCTGGTATTTATTTGGTCAATATCATTGTATTTTTTCCCATAGAGTTGACAAAAATAGGGCAGCCATTTTGAATTTCAAATATCGGTCAATTTTACAGGTAATTTGTTTCCCAGGTCCCGACATTCATGATAGTCTAACCTGTTTGTGAGTACCAACTCATGTTTTTTTCCTTGATTTCGACAGACAACAGTTTAACCCTTCAAGCGCCAAAGTCAATTTTTGTCCCCTATGTCAAAATATGCACCAGTCGAGTTTTTTTCTAATTTTTGCTAAAATTTTGATAAAAATCTGAAGAAAATAAAATGTGATGTTCATTTGGTCCAAAATTGTCCAAAAAAATACAGAAAAATTTCACAAAATTGGTAAAATGTTGCACACTGTAATTTTGATGGGAAAAATTGCAGCGCTCAAAGGTTTAAAGTTTCATCGAGGAAAGTCTCTGAAA
>LD355545.1:195072-212229 GCA_001465055.1 Ptychodera flava | reverse complement strand
TCGGGGACAGATATTCGGACCCTTAAATTTTCACAATATTATTTTGATCTACCACCTGTGGGGGTATTTTGAAGCTTATGGAGTAGATAAAGATTTAATCGCCTTAGATTTGTGAAAATCTAAATTTCATTTACCCCATAGAGATGATACAGGGGTTGCGGCCATTTTGAATTTCAAATATCGATACACATAGGGTAATTTGTTTCTCTAGTGTCAATATGTGACCCCTGGTTTTTAATCTTGATTTTGAAATACAATGGTTGAGAGGTTTACTTGAGGAAACTTTGGGAAATCTTTAACTCTTTCATTTTCGAGGCGCTAACTACCTTAATTAGGAGAAGCAGAATAGAATGGTTGTTTCGGATGGTAATGTTTACAGAGTGAGTGTAAAACTCTATAAAACTTGAAAAGTTGGCCCTTTTTACATCTAGTTTTGACCATCTAGATGAAGGTCATAAGGTATACATGATGTGTAATATATCCGTCTAAGGTACAGGTGTAGGTAGATTTTAAGTCTTCACAAATTTCATCAAAACACACTTTGCAAAAAATGCTACCTTACAAACTATACATCTATATTATGTATATTAAAGGTATGCAGTCATCTGTAATCTAAATATGCCCATATATGGTCAAAGGGGCGTTCCTTGGCATTCAAAATGCCCATGTGAGGGCGCTGTATTAAAAAGCGGCCACCCGCTTAAAATCTGTGATTGGTTAGATTTTCTCTTTCCATGGTAACTGTGGCAAAATTGGAACAGGTGACAGTATACCTTTAATATATGGCATGTTTGGTCACAGACAGTATAGGGAGGATATACTGTCTATGGTTTGGTGTAAGAATAGCCATGGTTTCCATTGATAATCTAAACATATCAGGTCAAGTTTGAGGGTAACACTATTACAAAAGGCATAAAGTGCGCGAAGTCAGCAACTTGTAAATTTTTCAACATTAGCCATGGTCTGGTCGTTCACAAGAGATCAGATCCGATAAGCTAAAGCTTTCTACGAACCAACACAAACAAGATAATTAAAAATTCGGTTACAAAAAAACACATAAAATGTGTGATAAATGTTGAATTCGAAGGTCGATTATCCATGGATTATTTGCAGCCTGTACACAGTATTCCATATAATTGATTTAGTGGTATGACAGTCCGCTATAGTGAACTTCGACAAAAACGAAAAAGCGGGCCACCTGCATGAACCATAACTGGTCAACATATCGAAAGCACCCGGATGAGAAAGATTAAATATGCAAATTCTTTGCCAAGAATATAGATAGTGTAGGATATCTAATGCAGGTCAATTTTAGACCATGGTGGTCAATACTGAACATAACTGTGTTAGACTTCTCGACATTCTGCTGTTGTCTCCTGGGTTCAGTTTTGCATGTAGGTTAGGAGTGGTTTATTTGCTTTCCTACGTATACTCCTCAACACTAATCTGAGAACAAATTTGCAGGGAAAGCCCCTATAAGTAGTGGTTTTGTGTACATGTCTATCAACGAGGACGAAACAAAACTGAATGAAACAAATTAAATATAATTTGAACTGCGCATGTCATAGGTTTACTCAAGTATGATTTATCCATAACAAAGCTGTGTTTACCTGGGAAGACGTGTTGCTCATAGCGAAGTGATTACAGCACTGTCTGTGTCTCACCTAGCGGTGGGTCCATAGCTGTGGTGTTTTCAGACGGGATGTCTGCCTTTTACGGGCTGTGGTGGCGGGGTTAAAATCGTAAAAGTCAAAGCCAGCCCGTAAAAGGCAGGAATCCCGTCTGAAAACACCACAGCTATGGACCCGCAGCAATGTCTCACCCAGAAAGGAAGGCGTGGTGCCGACAGCAAGCGTTACAATGGAAGTATTTTGGTATTTTCCTGTCAAATGTCGTGATAGAACAAACTTCGGAACTTTCCGCTCTGACAAGGGTATTGACACAGGGATGTGTGGTCCTTTGGTTCCAACATGAAAAATGAACTGTTTCATCAACAAGAGATTTGACTTTCATGGTTATGTAAGATATAACACCCACACTGCTCTCTATTGGATAAATAAACGACAGTTTTTTTAAGTATGTGCAAGCAGAGCGATGGATCTTAGCGCGTTAACCTGGATTTTAGTTCGTTTGTTGGTAAAAAGTTACATTATGTATTCTCGAAGTTATGGCTCAATGTAGTGGTGAAACTACATCCGGGAACCTCAATTGAAAGTTACAAGCAAATGCAGTATGTTGATACAGTATCAAAGTAAAGAAGATTGATGGGATGTTCTTAATCACGCCATCATTGCCAGAGATATGAATGGATTTGCGTGAAACTTTGTGACTGTGGTGATGTCAATTCTACTGAGAGTAACAGCTCAGTTTCTCAAACTGTCATGGTTTTGCGTATATTTAGTTCTTGGCGCTGAAACTACGACTTGCTGTGGCAGCTACTTATCGCCACAGTAGTTTGCAAATAACGCCCAATGGATTTCTGTGCATGATTATGACCCTCTCCGTACATTGGTTTTTACGACAGGTTATTTGTGTCACAAAACTATCGTCCTTTTTCTCATACCTCGTTTATCTTGTAACGTAATTGTGTACATTACTTTTATATTCTAGTGGTGTCGAATCGACCGTAAATTTGGACGCGAAATACTGTATCTGGACGGAATAGCTCTTTTAAAAGTACATCGCAAGTTCAAATTATTGAACCGACTGCAGGACGGCCACTGGTTTCGCAATGGCATATAAGGGACGGAACCCGATTCGTAGTACTAAATTCAAAGAAATGTTGTGGTTTTTTTGCTGTGTCAAAAAACTGCTCATTTTGGAGTTGTTTCAGTTGGACTGCTGACAGGCGCGGTCGAATCGTACTCGCGAACTTCATTATTGGAGCTGAATCTTACAGATCGCTTTTTCCCGTTAGCACAAGACGCCTTGCCGCCCGAATTTCTTATTTGCAAGGCGAGCAGATCTGTCATGGTCAGTTTTATGCCACGAGGACTGTGTCTGTTCTGAGCAGGGTGAATATCACCGGCCCCCAGTTGTCCTATGGGCCTATCAACCTTCGAAATTGATGGCGGCTTGTCGTTTGTCTCTAATCCTTTGCTGACTGCGTCAGACGATTTCATTTCGCGCGCTTTTCTACTATCCTCCAACTTCATTCTCGTCATACTGTCGGCATCTGTCGTCGGTCTCTCATAATGTTCAAACGGGACATGTCGTTTTCTTTCAATTCTGCCCACAGTCCCCGGTCTGAAGTTTTTCCGAAGCGGGCGTCCGAACCATTTAGCGTTTATTTCATAAAATTCTTCTAAATTGGTTTTCCTGGAGGTTCTGAAATTGTCCATCGCTTCTTCTAAATCTCTGAGCTTTACTTTGGTACGGATTCGACGATGAGTGTTCATGTGTGGTCTGTTAATGTTTGGCAATGATATTGAAACCATAGTATTGGCTGATCGCACGGCATCGAGAGCGACAGAATCTTCGTCGTTGGCGTAATAGTTCCTGACTTGATTGTTGACCAACATGTCGCGCAGTTTCCCGATTTCCGTACTTATTTTCAAGTCTTCGCTCCCCCTCAATAGTTCCCGCTTTTCTGCGTCTGTTAGGCCTTCTAACTGCGACGGTGTATACACAAGCCTCTGTTTAGAGCCTCGCGCAGTCCCCAGCGGCCTCGGCAACTTCGCGTTCGGTTTTCCCGCCAAAGCAGCCATCATTGCGCCGGCGGGTTTGCGTTCCCTAGTCTGCGCTGGCGATGGCGACTTTTTAACACCTGTGAGAGTCGGAGACGACGCCGGCATTTTGGGCAGCGTACTAGCACTACTGGCTGGTCTCAGCTCGTCAGCTTTGTCGGCCGATTTGTAGAAATTTATATCGGGGTCCCGCACGTATCGGCTGTATGGTATGGGTGACCGATTCATCATTTCTTGTTCGTCATAGGCCACAACATATGGTAGTACTTCTAGCTCGGGATTCGACAGCCTCATTCTCCGGAATTGCAAAGATCGTCGTCACTAAGTTCCAAATGTCATCAAAAATTAAATTTTCGCCGATATTGCAGAACCAACGCGTTTCTACCGGTCGGCCAACATGCATTTCTTGTCATACAACTTCCTGAACACGGCGTGCCTCGTCGCTTTTAGGGGTTACATGAACAGGTATCCTTAGCAACCAGTTAGCAGTGATCCGCCATCTTGAATTATCCGATAGACAAGCCTCGTTCTCTACCTGTAGGCGACAAACAAAATTTAAATTCGTTACTATTGAATTTCTTTTCCCTGCATCTTCACTATTCACTTACTGTTTATTAAAGCTCTCCTTCTCCTGAAAATGAAAGTCGCCACAGCGCTGTCATTTATTTCGCAATTAGTATCATGTATAATAAAATTAATTTAGAACAAAGTTCCTCGTTATAACAATTTAAAATGAAGCTGTATTTTATGACGTTAGATAAGTGATTAAATTACAGCACTTCCTGTAATTACAAACCAGTCAAGAACCGTTCGTACATAGTGGTATTGCATTAAATTGTGTCATTTAATTAAATAAATTATTTTGTTTACTCGTTAAAGTGAAAATTCTATCAAACATATTATGTGATCAATTAAATAACGGAACAATGTTCTCTGTCTTGACCTGTTAACCTTGGTTCAATGAAAAGACATCTATGGTGATACGATGGGGAGTCAGACAATAAAAGTAAAATCTAATTACAATGATGGACGCAGGATACAAATTAAAGTGTAATAACAGCCGACAAGTTTTCGGTGTCTCAGATGAACTACAATAAAGTCAGCAAAAATTTAATTTAGCGCAGCCTTTAGGGTTTTGCATAAGCCGTCTTTTTTGTGCTGTTTATGATCAAGGGCCGGTCTATGTACAACTGAAAATATCCTATCTCACGCGATTTCCGCTCTTGTGACGTCAAACGCATTCGTTTACAAATTACATTTACACGCTATGTCACACTTGAATACTTTTTTAGCAATTCGACACATGTCGCACATTGCAACCACAAAATATCTGTATTTTTTGAGAAATGCGTCAAATAGTGCTTGGAAATTTAAGCAGTTATGATGGCAGACAAGGATAAAATACAAAAGAGGGTCAGTTTGATAGACATACACAAAAGATCACAACTGGTGGCCAAATCACAGCCCCGAAAGGATGACGTAATACTAAGCTGCATAGCTACAACCTCGTTCTCGGTTCAGTGTTGTATGCTGCAACACCATGGCTTTTCTTAGGATAAAGCACATGTACCATAGTATTGCAATTCAAGAACTAGGCACTAGGTCATATTTTGGTAATTAAAACAGCATTTTATTTTTAAGCGGTTTTTTTTCTTTTTGTGCTATCAATGCTGCTCAATGTTACTATCGTATTTGACGTCTCAGTGATGCTGCTGTAGTTTCTCATGAATCTGATGCGGGTATAGTAAAGTCCTACCACATTTGTGTCGGCAGGGACGACTTGTCTTGGGTAACATGTACTCTAGATTCGTTTGATTTCAGCGAATAGCTTTTTAAGAGATTCGTTTTCGAGGAAGATAGCAAAATAATTTAATTTTCACCATAACTGTTTGATGATAAACCTACTGAATCGTAGAAGCGGGCCTACGTCAAACCCGATTGGTGAACAGCTCATATACAACTGGAATATAGTTCTAAGTGTGTTCAGTTTCAAACAGGATTTCTCATTTGCTGATCACACAAAGACATACTTGCAAGGTTCGTTGTAGATCAATCGAACGCAAAGCAAAATGACGTCCACTTTCTGTTCTTTATAGTAATGTACGAAAGTAGGACTAGCGGTTGCATACGAGCAGACCTGTGGCGGATGAATACATTCTAGAGTCACCATGCAACGCTCTCAGAGAATGTTACAAGTTCAGAGGGGGAATTGACTGTGACCAGGCACAGTGCACAATTAACTTAATAATAGTTGCATTGATCAAATAAGTGTTTTCTGGTTGATAAACAAAACACTCTGCTGTTACTAAAATCTGATTCGACCTACTTCAAAGTTTTTTTATCGTGTCACGTTCGGCGATTGATTGTTCTTGAGAGTTATCTGAGTGCTTGTCCAAACACTGAGAATATCTCGGCAGCCTTTTGAAACCAAGGTATTTTGTGACCTGCTTCATCAGAAAATGTCAAAGTGTGTGTGTGTGTGTCTGTGTTTCTGTCTGTTTCTGTGTCTGTCCGAGTGTGTGTGCGTGAGTGTGTATGTGTGTGTGTTTCTGTCTGTTTCTGTGTCTGTCCGAGGTGATGTGCGGGTGGTGTGTATGTGTGTGTGTTTGTGTGTAATAAAATACGCTTCAAAGAATGAAGGGAAACGTTTTCAAAGAAAAATACGGTTACGTTGATGATAAAGTGCTGTAAAATGGTACTACAAGCCACAAAACGGTAATAAGTGAGTGCATTATCAAGACTTGGCCGTGGTGGTGAAATATTCAAATGATGAAGAACGGTACCTCTCGTTCTTAAAATAAATTGTGTTGTTTTTTCTTGTCTACAAGATGATTAATCATGTTAAGAATATAGAAAAGCCGGTGACTTTCATATTCCACCTGTAAATAACGATACTAAAAGGCCACAAACTACGAAAATACATTTTTTGTTCATATTACGAATACTTCGTGCCGCGGATATTGAGTTAAAATAAAGGTAAAATAAAATATACTGGTAAATAGCGGATAGATATTTGTTCGAATACTCATTCCGATGTGAGTTCTGCCGTGATTGCGACGGACGTATTCAAGTGTAACATATTAAATGTAGCCACTTTAGCGTACATACGTTTTTTACCTCAATAGTTAGCCCTACTTGGTTGTCAACGTGGCATAAGAACGCGTTGCACATGGCAACGACGCTATCATGGGCTTGTTGTCACCCGAACTGCCGTCAAGACAGCATTTGGTTTCGTGATAAGTAAAGTGGCATGGCCTCTCATGCCCGATAAAGCCTGCTGTGTATTTATGTGTCCAACCCAAAAAAATCTGCACTCAGAATGACAGCTCGTGAAGCGTTGCCTAGCTTTCGTAAGAATGTAATCAATAAAATGACCACTTGATGGCTTTTGTATTCATTAAATTATCTGTGACCTTTGACCTGGCTACCATAGCAACATCTCATGCATTCTTCAGGTGTCGTTCAAAAACGGTGGCTTGGTGTTTTTTAATTGTTTGGAATGTCATCAACATCACCCTTTGTGGCTGAAACTTTTCTTACATGTGGCTTTCGACTTTGGCGATCATTATCACGCCGTAAAGAAGAAAGAATTATAATGATCACGCTACGTGCCCTTCACTTTGCCCGTCATCTTGTTTAGAATATTGGTTTTCTATCCACGTAACTCAGTGATCTTAGGACTGACTTGCTAAATAACTTCAACTGCTGATTAACATCACTTGAGATATCGTTCTTTGCATTCTCCTTGAAGTCGAAACTGCACGTGTTTCCTAATCTGAGGCTGCATTGTCTGTTTTGCGATGTACATGGCGGGGGCGTCTCTAAGCTGGATTTGGCGTCTATCAGATGATTGTGGCGGGTCAAAGTCAAAAATCGGCCACTTCTTCGTTATTTGATATTTTCTGATGGCGTAGGAGAAATAGATACGACCAGAATGACACCAAGACACTCCTACGAAATACCGCCAATGTTTAAAGCGACGTAAATCAGTGATATGCATTTCACCATGTGTAGAAGTGATTTGACAGTTATGATGGCTGTGTGTGTGGGTGACATTATCATCACAATATCGTCAAGTTTCAACATAAAGTTCTTTTTCCAAAGTGCTTGACACCAAAACGACGAGAAATATTTTTCTTCACTCCACTCTTTGGTCACACAGGAGAGAATGTGCTATCGATGGATTATGTCAAAGCTTGCCAACGATTCGAAATGTAACGACAGACACACCACTTATAACAGCATGGACGTCACGCAACTTGACAGATATCTTAGCAACTGTCGAGTCTTTCGAAAAAATGCAATCGAGACGAACAAGAAAGCGCTTTTAGCGCCAATCGAAGCAAAACATACCGTTAAATACAGGACTCACTTGCGAGACGTGTTACGGCAGACAGCAGAGAACGATGCCGATGGTAACCAGACATGCAATGGATCTCAGCGCGCACTGAACTGTTCGCTATGTGACCAACGCGCAAATGGTGAACTTTAGACCAATTTCAACACGGCACTTGTTGACTTGTCAAACAGAACGACGATCTAATAAAGGGGTAGCTAATAGCGTTTACTTTGAGTAAAGTAATCGTATTAAAGGGATCAGGAATTAATAATGTCCTAGCTCTCCAGGGGCGCATAATGTTTTTCGATTGTTTCAGTAGAGATGTCATTTGTTTGCCGTATTATGGACTGATTAATATACAACTTCGAGACAAAAACAGTGTATTTTCACTGTATACAGGAATTGACGGTGATAAACAGCGCCCTCCTTTACGTTGGCGAGGCAGTTACGGTAGCCATGTTGTATTAGATGAGACAAAATTATGTTCACAGTTTAATACTTCACAATTGAATATTGAAAAAACCCATCTTGACGTTCGTCGGATTGTAACTCGTACGAGAGAGATTTTAGAGTTAGAGTTTAATTGATATAGTTTCTTTGTAATGTCGTATGGGCCCCAATCGTTCTATTCGAGTGACGCGCCTAACGCGTTCGTTTGCGGATTGGCAATGCGTCATATCGCAACATTAGTCTTTGCGACCCCGATATTGGTTTTTGCGGACCGAGGTTGTATGGCGGAAGTGCCCGTACGCCGTACGACCGAGTATTTATACCAATGTCTCTTACTCCACGACTTTGTGGCATTCGTTTCTAATAATTGCCTGCACTTGTGTTTTAAAAAATTGAGACGACAGAAGTTAAAATTCATACTTGCAAAACCGACATTTATTAAAACAGAGGACCTTAAAATTATTGTGATCATCCCGGTAGACTTTGAAATCCGAAGACCAATCTATGCCAGCTAAATAAACAAGTCTATATAATCAGTATTTATCAGTACAGTTTAATTAAAACTAGTGACTTCTAAGAAGTCCTCAAAACTGTAATTTTTGTATGCTTTCAACGCCGTATGTTGAGAGAACTTCACACTATGAGCTAATATCCACAGCAAGATCTCGTAAGTCTTGTGCGACATTGAAAACTATTTATTGTGTCATAATCATCCAAATTGGCGCAAAAATTGACATTTCAGGCTCTTAGGGCCTTGGATGATTACGACAATTGTAAACAATGTAAGAACATGAATACCGGCGATCTTATTTGTTTATCGCGAAATTCGTTGTGTTTGCTGTTATCGTTTGTGCGCGTCCGCATTATGTGTGTACATCAACATTCTCCACAATGACATGATTTGCATACGTCTTTCGATTCTGTCGCGTTTAGCTACAGTATAGAGACACATTCACTTTCTAATCGTTGGTTGGACGTCGCTTCCAACCCCTCGTTCTTCATTAGGGCTGGCATTTGATGCATCATGCCGCGAGGGTGATTTCATGACAAGATCAACAGGTTCTTGAAAAAGGAGAATATCAAGCATAGGCCACGTATACACAGGTATTCGTCGTGTTTTCGCAAGCGGAGTCTGCGAAATCGAGACAAAGATATTTACCACTGAATTTGGGAATACTGCCAAGTTTTAGATAACGTTGGATAAATTGCCGTAATTAAATACCAATCTAAAGACCTGGTTGATCCCTTCCAGAAAACAAAACTACGCAATCAAGCTTTAAGCGATCCCTAGCTACCCAAGTAATAAGTTGGTTTTAGCTTTTCATAGTGAAGGAATGTTAATAATAATGAAACAGAAATCCCAGTTAATCGTCATGGTGATGGAAGAGCAATAAACATCAAGATCCGCGCCAATGTATCAAACATCGTCATCACCAGCACTGGCATCATCGTTATCGTCAACATCACCATCATCATCATCATCGTCGTCGTCGTCGTCGTCGACGACTTCGACGTCAACGTTGTCCATGATATTACATCAACATTACAAAAACATCATGATTATCGCTATACTCTCCATAACCGTTACCATAGCAATAACATGCATCACTTTTATCGTAATTGTAATCATCTGTTGTGACTTGTGCCGTTGACATCACCAATGTGGTTTCTTTCATGCAAAGTCCCCTGCCCAGACTATGTTTAGACGTCAGGAATGACGGTGCAGTGGGTGACAAACAGCGCCCCCCTCACAAGTCTACATGGCAACACAGTTCCTCCATCGGAGGCACCGTGGCGGCGATTACCAATAACACAAAAACAACGCGAAAGGCAAATAAGATTCACTGCGTTTGGTCCAAAAAACCCTCCAGCCCCCTAAAACTGAACCGTAAACGAGCGAAATCCAATGAAAAATTATGATTGAAACTCACTCTCGCCCACACTGTAAATTGCTGAAATAAGTTGTTTGCTACTGTTGATGTTTTGAACAGTTTTCTAACACTGAATGTCTCGATTACGCATGTCATAACTATACAGGAGTTACTGGTATTGGTAAGATTTAGATCGATTCATAGCTCTATTCCATTTTTGTCGACTGAATGACCGGCCTTTGTTTTCATGGTGACAATAAGCATTCTAATAATAGTTTGTGTTTACATTCCAGTACATAGTAATGAGCAAGTTGAAGTTTTAAACATTAGTTTTCTTTCTGCACTTTTTGCGGTATTTTCCCTGCACATCAAAGGCTTATATTTCGATGATGTCAATCGAGAACGAAGTAACATAAGCTATAGACCATAGAGAGGGCTGAAAAATGCAAGGAAGAGAGACATCTTGTCTTTACAGTTTAAATTTGTCCTGAACTCCATCGGGTGATAGAAGTATTATAAGGGAGCCGTCATTATTTACGGCCTGGGGGTGTCGAAGGAATTTCATCGGAAACTCTAAAACTTCGAGTAACCCCCCTGCCAACCCTGATGAATTTGAGTAACCCCCCTCTCTAACACAGAAATCTTGACTGACCCCCCCCTCCCTTTAGAAAAGTTAAACGTCAAGACAAGTTATTGTAAAATTTACAAAAATACAGCAATAGTAAAGACCTTTCATATCCTGATGTACCCTGCTAGATTATCATCGGTTATCTCTTGACGATTGAAAAAGGTGAAACCAACAAAATGAAATTCAAAGTCACAACAAAATGTAGATATAAAAGCTAAACGCTATAACCAGTATCCAACCATACAGTATTGTTTAATTTGGACGGGTATCATGAGATGGTTTTCACTAAGATATCTGACAGGACAGATGTGAAGGCACAGGGGAGAGAACACGGGGGAGGCTGAAGGGGGAAGTGTAAGAGGAGGTTGTACCGTCTCTTGTGTGGAAAAATTTAAGAAATTGATGTGTAAAATGGTGAAGTCTTGTGCAATATAAGCGGTGTTTTCAATTTGCGTCTTTAAAGTAAAAACTATTAGAACATCCCAAGGGGAGAGCGCGAAAGTGCATAGAAAATTTTGAGAAATTGATGTGTGAAATGGTGCAACCTGAGAGGTGTTTCAATTCATTTTGCATCAAAAATTGAGTAACCCCCTTCTTTCTCTCCACATTTTGAGCAACCCCCGTGTAGCTTTATATTTTTTGAGTGACCCCCCCCCTTCACATTCCTCAGACCCCCCAGGCCGTAAATAATGACGGCTCCTTAATAATGGCTTTTAGCTGATAACGTTCTGTACTACATGTGATACCGTCGGTCGACTTGGAGCTTTTCAAAATTTCAGGCCATAAGTGCGTTTGGCAATCAAAATAAACCTAAACTGTCCCCTCCATTCAGCTGTGAGTTTCATTTGTTTTAATTATGCATAACCTCTTAGATCTTACAACGATAGATCGATGCCGGTTTCTTACTAAACTGTTCAATTTTTCATCTTGAACAAACGGCCACGGTGATTACATTTGACCTTAACGAACAGAAATTTCTCACAACAACTGTTCAAATGAAACACCGTTACATAAAGCACAACTCACGGTATTTTAACCTTGATCATGTTTGCTCAGACACTTTAACCTAAGTATGGCTGAAGGTGAGACATACAGACACTTTTCATTATTGTTGATCTAAATTCCAAGGCACATTATCGTTCAGGTATTGGCATCTCTAAACCCTCGGACTGTTTATCACTCTTTTCAAGTTTATCTTTCTGTCATCCGGGGTCTATCATCCCTTGTTTCCTTAATTTCTTAATTTCCTGAGATTTAAAGCGAACTTGACGTTGAACATTTTTTGTGTACCGAGACGTGAACACCCAGACGTTTCACTCTGGGCAAGTCATTGATCGCCCGTCTACCGTCTGTCTTTCCTGATTTCATGCAAATATTTGTTTGTGTCTGGCTTAATCGAGTGTACTCTGTCGTCTGCTTAATTTGTCGTCATTTCTGGCCTACGCAGGGTGACGTCATCAACTCAATCAGAAGTTTACCCATTGAATTTTTCTCATGAATAGATGGCGAAAATGAGAAAGCAAGAATAGAAATTTCCGCATTTTTAGACAAATCTGCTATAAATAAATTCTGATGAGTATTTACATTGCTTGGGAGTTTTCAATTAAAAGCAAAATATTGGTTGATCCAAATTTATTATCGTTTGGTGCGTGTAATTTGCACAGAAACAACTCTGTACATCAATGACAAACACCGCCATCTTGTTGAATAAACATAATTTGTGTACCGATTGTGATCATAAAACACACACTCATACATGTGAACTAAAACACGCATACACACACCATGACACGCCTATACTTAATTCATGACATGCACTAGTCATTGGCGGTTACCATGGTACTACAGGATGCGCAATCGTAGGCGGGAATATGAAAATATTTCGTACGCTTTAATTTGTCATTTGTTCATAGGTGGAGCATACTACGGTATAGTGTTGCGCCGTCCAAATGATTCAATATGTGAGCCCATTAAACCAATCCAAGGTAACTTAGGGGCAGCATTGTTCACACACTGAAGCAAATATGGACCAATGACGCCAGCAAGCGTCCTCAGAAGTCCCCATAGACGAGTTGATTTGTAGCCGAGGATAACAGTAAATAAGAGGATCTATGTAGCGGACTCACGAACCTTGGTGGCAAATATTACTGGCCTTTTGCGTCGATATTTGATGAATGGAGTTAATCTCTGCACCTTGTTATTCTAAACAATCACAAAGCCGCGGGTGTCATAAAATCCATAAATGTAATGGACGCTGGGTTTACTATTAATTATAACCTTCAGGACTATCCAGCATGGCCGATACACTTGTCGAAAACATGCCGGGTTAAATTTTGTTCATGATATAAAAGAGACTTGTTTTTTACTGCAAATTTCTGAAATTTCGAACTGCAAAATATAAGAGTTCAATAAACCCTTAATAGATTTGACTGCGCCGGCGCACGTATGCACAGCCTTGCTTGTTTCTCAATATCTAATCACCTACGCACGCACTCTTAAATTATAGACACAGTGACTTAGAACGTATTTGTAGATCGACTCCTAAAAGCTGTGGAAATGAAACTGTCGACCATAGTTTGAATGTTGTACTCGCACGTACATTACTTATTCTCTCTCTCTCTCTCTCTCTCTCTCTCTCTCTCTCTCTCTCTCTCTCTCTCTCTCTGATATCCATTATATTACGTTCACAGTGATAAATCTCCGAGATGGTAAAAGCATACCATGTTCCTATAAGCGCTGCTGTCGAGTAAATGTCAACATTTCAATGCAGCATTGTACAAGTTCCAAATAACTAAATTCATGTTGAGTTAAGATGTCATGGCGAACAGCTAACCACTACCAATTTTAAAACTTTCCCGCCAACATCGACAGAATTGTATAAATACACTGCCAAAGGGTGTTCTTCTTAAATTAATTTAATTTGGAGGGTCCATTTTCGAAGTGACTACTTTCTTTGCGTCACGCAACACAGGCTACGTCAAAACCATGAAAGACTTTGCGATTACAGCTATTATAGTAATTGTTATTATGATAACTGAAAACAGCACGATCACACCACTAAACCAACAGAATGAATTCGCTGAGGATATCATTATGTCAATTAACGGCACCAATACCGCTCCGTGCTGCAGATTAAAAACAGGCTCGTCTATTTATCAGTCAACAAACAAAAGCTTCAAGTGAATACAAAAACCGGATCACCATGGTTTCGCAAGATGTACAAGTGAAGTCAATTGACACAACGTGATGAGTTAATTACTCGTGGTCTTCAATAGACAAAACCGATTGTCCTCAAAACCAAGTCAGCGTCTGTGAATATCCTCTATATAGCGATTTACAACTGTGTTTAATAGAATGGTACATTTTACGCTGTGAAATGTGTCGAAAGTCAAGTCGTGAAATTGGAATATCAGAGTTAAAAGAGAGGAGGGTAGCAGGGGGAGAGGGGTTCCGAAGAAGCAGAGAGGAAGAAAGCGGAGATCGAGAAAAGAAATATAAAGAACACGTTGACGTACAAGGAACGCAACCAACGAAGGGCGAAACAAAATGTGACGCACATGTCCAGTTCTACGTGTTAAGTTTTTCAACCCGACGCGATCTTTCAATTTGAGTTACGGAAAAAGCAATCCTTAATGATTCTATTCAGGCTCCATCTTGTTATTACAGTCTATAATCAATGGGGCCCCGGTAAGTATTGACGGCTAGCAGCAGAGAATTGATACGCTTGCTTCGCGATATGTCGATTCCTGAAGCTTTCATGAAGAATGAAAACATTCTGCCATTAAAAAATGCTTTACCTGGAAGTAAACAAGACAACATAGAGCAAACACGTGATGAAAACAATTTTGTAACATCATACCTACCGAACGCACACTTCGCTAGGTCTTCAGTACAAGATGTAGGTAACGCCGTTGAGTGAATGACACTCGTACGCTCCGGGAAGAAAAAGCCGGATACAGATAAAGTACACGGTCGCTCTACTTTTACAATATTTAGCAAACCAATAGGACGACACAGATCACAATGAACAATATCTCCGCTACAAGAAGTATGAGAAGGAGAACAAAAAACGGACAAGGCTAACACCTTACCGTTGAATGGTTCCATTCATCCGAAGCATTGTGGAGTCCAGCTCTGCGCTCCGCGTACACTTAATAAATGTTTCAACCACACGATAAAACCAGGCTAGACAAACACGGCAACGGCGGGTACCTTTCGTCGTTTCCTAATCTCCCTTCTAGCCGGGCAACTTTGTACTTTAATTTTCCACCATTATATAACGGTGAGCGGTTAAGTCGCCGGCGCCAATGTAAGTAACACCGTTGTGTTTGATCAGGATCGTACCATTTGTGTGCCGCATACAGGTATGTTAAATCCACACACACGCAGGTCTGTCAGTCTCGCCAATGACAGCAGTGTTTATCTGAGCGAGTCTGTATATTTTTTCTTTCATCATATTCAGGGTGGCGTGACTTGTCTTTGTTTACGACAGGAAATGTTTTGTACTGACAAACAAAAATTTAATTACTTAAGATTTTTGTGCTTTCCGCACCCCTGAGTATGAACGATTTTCTGTTTCTTGCGAAGGCCAAATAACTCGTAAAATACGAAATAAAAGGATTCTAATTATAACAACCCATCACCTTCTCATTAGGACACCCCTAGCGCTAACAATGGTACATCCAGAAATTAATGTGGTTGCCGGACGCCTCGTTGCTATGGGCAGCCCATAGAATCATTAAATCGGGTCAGATTTTTTCTCCCGAAGTAAGGACTCACGGATTTGTTCTAGTCATAGACCGTTATACGTACAGGATAAATTTGATAACTTTTCTGGTCACCCTATTGTCTACCACTTAAGGTTTGTTCGTGTAAAGGGCAGCGACCAGCACGCCCATGGCTAACTCATCTGTAAATTTGTCGCATTATGAGTGCGGTCACCGCTATTTTTCAAGACAACTGAAACGAGAAACCGGCCACGGCGATTACCTGATGCAAATAGGAGCACGAAATTGGAATTTGCTCGCCTGGGAGGTTTCTACCAAACGTTGCCTTTGTCATTATTTTCACTCTGATGTGTATTCCACAAACACATAAACAAAGGATCGTTACACAATTACACCTGAAAAGACACTGTGTCCCCAGGCGGCGGCGCGCAGGACAAAGTGAGGGCGCTCCGCATGATGAAAAGCCTGCAAATATGTTGCTTAGCCAGTAAATTCTCTCATTGTGGCGCAATGAATAAACTTCCCAGACTGGGTAACTCATAACATATGTACCAATGTTACACAGACGAGTGGTTTTGGAAAAAACGTGTGTACACAAATTGGAGATTTCACCCGCGCTAATACTAACGACTGGTCTTTCAAAATGTTTGGCGCTTTGTTTTTCAACGAAGACAATAACCGCTTCACGTTAGCTAAGTGAAAGTCTATTGACATTGGTCTCTATGTTGACTGGAATGCTCTGTGGCATTATGAACCAATCTCAGCAATGCGATACCTTTATTTTCTTAAACGTGTCAAACGAGAGAAAGTCTGTTGGCATAGCATAGAAAAGGGTTTCTTTGCAGTGGTGCCGGGGTACGCTCACATGCGAGGTTGTCATCTTGCTCTCTCTTCACATGCGCCTATTTTATTCTCTCTCTCTCTCTCTCTCTCTCTCTCTCTCTCTCTCTCTCTCTCTCTCTCTCTCTGCTATCTGCTGGGACGTTCTAGAAAAAAGTCTGTGACCTTTCTTTTGTTGTACTGATATAATATAGCTATCTGGTTCCGTATAGGAAAGACCAGCAAATGGCAAATTCAGTCCACGTGCCATCTAATAGCAATGCTTACATCATATATGAAAGACAATGACCGAAAGACATGGATCTTGAAGAGAAGATAAATAATCATAAAATTATCTCTTCGTCTTTTCTGCCAATTGTAGATACAAAGTATAAGAATTAAAGGGAGGAGAGAGAGTTTGAGAAGAGGTGGGGGTGGAGGACATTGGGAGAGAATACATATACGAATGAATGAATCTATAAATCAATTAAATTTGTACCTTCAATAAGTAAAAATGGGCGAAGAACGAAACATTAAAATACATAAAAACCATTGATTTATTCAATATCAATATTGCCAGCACGTAACTGTTCGTTGAAAATTAACATTAAAACGTGATATGATATTTAGAACAAAA
>LD355545.1:179453-191382 GCA_001465055.1 Ptychodera flava | reverse complement strand
AAAAAAAATCAGGAAAATAAAATGAAAGAAACGAGTAAATTAAAACTCGGCATTTCGGTGAAGATAGCTCTTCTCTTAGTGACCTAATGATTTATACTGAAAATGTTTGAAATTTCTGACGAAATTCACGATCACACTCCAATGATTTAACCTATGTAAGGATATCACTTAAACTATTTTATGCAGAAAAAATCTTATTCTTTCTTGTTACATAGATAGATAGATGGATAGATAGATAGATAGATAGACAGATAGATAGATAGATCATACATACATACACACATACACACATACACAAATACATACATACGTACATACATACATACATACATACATACATACATACATACATACATACATACATACATACATACATACATACATACATACATACATACATACAAACAGATCGGTGTGGTAGATTGGTGGATGGACAAACTGATCTTAGTGCGAAGGATTTATCTCACATATATCTCATTAAAACCACACAGCTTAAACAGTTTCAACTTACTTTCTGTGATAGTCCGTCGTGTGGATGTGAAATTTGATGATGATTAAAAGGACGATACAGATGCTTAAAATTATCACCAAGGGCAGTTGTCGAAAACGACGCAGAAAATGTAAATATTTCAGGATTTGCATGCCTGTGAATATACAGTAAAGATGAAACGAGAATAACGTGTTAAATATCTAACAGCCGTTGGATTCAAAAGGACGAAAGTTAATTCCTTGTCACTGAAAATCTATATCTGTCGTCACCGACGATGATGTGAATCTGAATCTGAATCTGAATCATAACGACGACGCAGCACTGAGCTGTGTGTAGTCGGCGGTGTCTTATTCGGTATTTACTCACACAGGCACATTGTTCATGTCGTCAGCGTCACGTAAATTTTGGATCAGTTCTCTATAGTGCGATGAACACGAAATTTATCCGATGTGATCAATATTGAACACATATTGGATACTTGTACCCAATTTGCAAGGGCAAACTGATCATAGTCGAACTTTTGCAAACTACTGAATGTTGCTGCAAAGTTAGTTTATGCAGCAAATGTAGACAGTTTACTGGTGTCACCTCTCAAATCACGCAATCAGTAGTTCAGTTTCTCTTCTAATTTGCACACACATTTTTTTAAACGAAAATATGATTCTGACATAAGTTTATTTTTGAAATGGATTGCAGTATTTTTCACACAGTTAGGTGGTTTGCATTTGACCACGGTAAAAGTAAATCGGTGTTCAATATAATCCATATCATGGATATAATGGCTGATGGTTTGAGTGATTTTGAGAATTGAAACTATTGATATAAAGTCCCTAGGCGATGTTTTATCATGAAATGTAAAAAAACTTTCAGAACGTCCAAGATCAAAGACATTGCGCTGGCTATGCAACTATAAATCAGTGATATTTCTTTTTCATTTTAACACTGCTGAATTTCCTTGTTTTCAATATCAGTGTGTGTGGTCAATCGATGGATACCTGTATCGGCAAGCGTTTGCTATCAGGCTTTATCAAGACGACTTTGGAACTCCAGACTAGATTTGGATCTGGCGGGAAAATCTACACTTCGCGCCAGCACGTGAAATGGAAAGCTTGCATTTCTTGGTGGAAGTTTCACATCTTTTTGGGGTCGTTTTCCCCACTGTTTGCGTGATAAAGCAGCGCTGTCTCTGACTCAGTAATGATTCGGTGACTCAAGCAGTGACATGTTTACACTTAGTCTAGTAGAACCATTGACAGCAGAGGGGGATGTCTCTGTACAACAAGCAACAGACGTCATCTTTGAAACATTTTTGCAGACTCTTTCCTAATTAGAGATGATGTATGCAAACAATTTGCGCCGCCGCCGCAAACCAATCTGTTACACACTTTGGGGTAACTGTTTTTTATAGACTATGATATCTTGAATTGTCTGTCTGGCATTTGAAATCGAAGGACACACCATTCAAGATATCTTGGTTAATCCTATCAAAAGCAAGCAGTTACTCCGGAGTGTCTAAGAAATGCAGTCTTCTTCTACTTGGGAAACTATTCGCAATTACTGCAGATAAGTCTGGTCATGGTTTTCCCAACCTGATACACATATGTCAGTATCTGAAGCAAAAGTCCCGGTGACGGTTCAGACATTTACCAGTGTTCAGTGTTGAAGTAAACATTTGATTCATTCTACCGACGCAAAGACGGTTGAGCTTGGTCAAGGCTAAGTCCTGGTACAGTAACCACAACCTTGGTTCTGTGTGAACTGGAAATCAAACTGTGAACTTCAAAGCGATATTCTTTTCAAATCGACCAAAACCTTGCTGATCACCGAGCGATTGCGTGACATAATCGAAATACCACAATTTTACTGATGCTTGGAAATGTGGAGATTATCAAAAGGCAGTGCTGACAACGTTTGTTGAAGTAGCACGGTTGAATTCATTAAAGTAGTTATGAACATCATACCGTATCTGGCGACGGCAAAACTTTATTCCATTTACTTTGATATGACAGATAATATATTCGTTTAAGTAGCTTCGATCATATTATATGTCAATATATTTTGCATGAATAGTATTAATCATTAAGATTATTAGTTGTAACAGAAAATCTTCACCGATCAAATGTTTATCACGAAACAAAGGATATTGTGAGGTACATGAAAAAAACAACCGTGCCCACGAGGTTCATCACTGAGGTCGTAAATTCTGTGTAAAACACCTCGATGGACGTAATTCGCTGAAGATCACCTTACAGGATATACGAGTAGTTACGTAACAGAAAATATGGCCGCTCCCAAGCCGGCCGGACAACCCTCCCGAAATAAACAAATCGAGGAACCGAAAGCGAAATCAATGCACAAGACGGTAACGTTTTAGGCCGCTGTACCGATGACGTCAACTTTTGGATACATATTGTCGAATGGTCTCGTCTGATGTATCTTAGCGTTTTGCGATGACATGGCGCTTTGACAAAGCCTTAAGCGTGTTGAAACCAGCTTTGAACAATAGTAAAGGCTCTATTGTGTTGTCCACATACCTGATATATTTTACGATAGGTCACCGATCGTAAAATCTTCTTTTCTTGTAAGTAAAAAAACAGAAAGGTGGCTATTTGTGGTACTTGAAAACGCTGTGTTGTCACGGTTCACGGTTTGGCAGTGGTGATTTTCGGTGTGTGCACTGCATGTTGACTGCCGCTAACAAACTCAGCTCAATCCCATTCACTTTCATGTCAACAGTCAAAGGTTTCCCTTTCAAGAAGAATAATTTGCATATGTTACGTAATGAACATGCGCACGAGCATCACCAGAACAGAAATTGCCGATTACTTACTAGTATCCATGGAAACAACGCTCTCTTAGGCATGACGTTTTCTCCGTGAAAGGCTTTAAGTACAAACAGATCCATATTTTTCCTAAGTGATGTATTTTTTACAGTTTTCATTGGCACATATAAAAAATTTAGGTTCTGTGTTACTCAGTTTTCAAGTTCCTAAAATCCATCGACAGTGACCTGAACGCATTGGAAGTCATTGTCTTCCGATGTCCGTTTCCGAGGTTTTTAATTTAATTTATATAGAAAAACGACGAGAAAGACTTAAAAATAGTTATATATTTAATATATAGAAGAAGAGCGGTGAGACAGACTTGAGTCAATGGAACAATTATTGAAGCTTCACTCGGAAAACAGTTCTCGCATACCATATTCGATGCATTTATTCGTATGCATAAACAATTGTGTTTATTGAAATGAAGGGATGTCAAGAAACTGGTGTTTAATCTTCGAGATTTTGCGTTGTCACAAATTTGATTATTTCAATTCGATGTAGAAAGCATTAGTGTCTCTGTATTGTGATCTGATAATGGACGTAACTTAGAGACTGTATCATGGTGTAAGAATAGCTTAAAATATTCATGAAATCCGTGTCTTGCAGACGACGACATCCTATTGACGAGAAAACCAAAAACAACATTTTATACCAATAAGAAATGTGTATTTGTGCATTTCAACTTGTCAATCCTTTCTCTGGTTGCTGTTTTTTGCGATTTGTTCTAGGAGTTTTCCAGAAACTGGACCGACGAATGTTTGAATACGCAACCTTGAATATGTGAAGATTTGTCGAAAACTAGTTCGCTCAAAATGTTTTCTTTCAAGTGTTCACAGACGGAGGACTCATAGGAGCGAGGTCAAACTGCAACTGTGGGAGTTATTTGAAGATAATACAACAACATAAATGTCGCTTTGGGACCATTTAGTGTCGTTTGTTCAACGGTGAATGAAGGCTCGAACTCACAGAATATCAGAGACTGAGAAGTTATGTATAATTAAAATTCTCTCAAATCAAAGTCTCGCAGACGACAGAATGAGACTAACTCACATTTTTTCAACTATTCTCTGTCCAGGGCATTGTGGGTATTTCCCTTTAATTGCCACCACCAATGTGCTCGATATGTTTTAAATTAATTATTTTTTAGTGGCAAAGTAAATTTATACTTAGTGTTTCACAATCGTTGTCGAATCACGGGTACTTTTTGAGAAAAATGACTTATATATCAATATCTCCTTGTCAATGTTCTGTGAAGGAGGAACAATGAATATTAGAATAAGCTTAAATGATGCAATTGCAGCATGTTCCCTAGTTCCGAGTTTGGTAAAACCTAAAGTCACGTGGTACAACGGATAAAGTGTTTCTCAATAACTGATCTTGGGTCTTGTTTGATTTGTTCAGATAAATAGATATCCTTAAAAAGGTATCACTGTCTAGCGTATCTAGGTTTTTAGAACGCGCCTCGGGGACAGATTTTCGGACTCTCTAAATTTCACTATTCTTTCTGATCTACCACTTGGGAGGGTTCATTTCAAAGCTCTTGATGGAAGGAAGGTTTTCACCCTCTTGGTTTTTCGAAAATCCAAACTTTTATTTTTCTCCATAGAGTTAACACAGGGATGGCGGCCATTTTGAATTTCAAATATCGGTACGCCTAAATCTTCAGTAATTTGTCTCTCTCAAGTTCCAAAATCTGCACGGTGACCCAATTTTTATTCTTGATTTTAAAAGAATGATTGAAAGATATTTTTGATGGAAGTTTGAGCAAAAGTTTAAGTCTTTCATTTTCGAGGCGCATACTACCTTGATCATTAAGCATGTAGTTTGGAACGCAGATTACGCAGGACAATGTATATTTACCGTGTTTGCTCTAGGTAAAACAGGAAACCATTTCAGACACTTTGCTATTTGTGAACACAGAGGATTAGTATTTGAGTCCTCATGTGTCCACACAGAAAATATTATCATTAATTCAAAAGTTTAGATCTCAACATTTTCAATTAGCATTGGACTCCACTTTTTGTCTTTACATAATGTAAATATTGAAGGGTCAGTAGTGCCCTTGATGCTGTTGATTTTTTCATTATTTTTATTTTGTGTGGCAATTTCAAGTGGCGATTTCAAGTTCTTCTACTCCCAAAAGAATGTTGAAACACCCACTATTTAGCTTGTCAACACTGCATCTATTCATATAAAATGAAATGTTGTTGTTTATATTTAAATTCCAGCCCGGACTAGAATTCAATCGTCTACAAGAACAACGCAGTCAGCACATGGACAGGCTGGGTTTACAAGCTGAATACTGCATATATCAACATGCTCTGGGGAGTGAAACAAGAAATTATGGTTGATATTAGAAATAAAAATAGTGAAACAACAATCAAAAGCTTAGCATTACTGTCCCTTTATGACTACGTCTATCACGTGATAAGAATCACGTCTTCCATTGGTTGACAATAGGGACCACACAATTGGGTACATCTGGCAATAGACGCATACGACACATGCATAGTGTAATCGTTTGTGTTGATGTTTTATTTCATAAGGTCTGTTCATCGTTTTTGACGTGTTCTTCCACCTTGTGCTTGGACATTGAAGTAATCAAACCGGAAACTGTGAGATTTCAACAAATGACGGTGTTTGAATAAAATTTGACTCTCCTAAACAGGTACAGTAACCCAGTAGTGTTGTCTTGAAAACTTCTGCAACGGACTTGTACATGAACTGAATGTACCCCACAGGCCGGTCACTGACAAATCGATAGAGATTTATGATCGGGTTCGAAGTGTTATTTCATGTATTCACTTCATCGGTTCACGACTGATTGGATTAGATGTGAACGAACGAAGATGAATGATCGAAAATCTAACATTTGTAACAAAACCTCTCATAATATGCTGCAACGAAAGTTAAAATGTTGTGAAGTTTACCGTTGAGGGCGCACATCATGATATCGATAAACTCCTATTGAGTGAACAGACACAAATACTTGGAATTCAGTGGAAGACATCCCTGCTTCTATTTCACTCAGAAAGTAGCAAAACAAAGCAAAATATGCAGTGTCGATAAAGCTTTCACGGGGAGTAATGCAATAAAACATTTTTATGGGTCATCTTGGGAGCTCGTTTTCAGTCTTTGCACACAGTGAACGTTTATGGAAAATGATGTAAAACTCAAGTTTAAAAAACGCCCAAATATGAGAGTTTTACGGCATGAAAAAACGGCATTTCAGTTTGTTCAAAATTGATCACGGCTTTGTCATCCCGTACTTTCTAAGCTGTTGTTGTCTTATTTTTTCTGTGTAGACCAATTCTGGTCGAGTGATACTCTTGCACAATTCGTCGTCAGCTGCCTTTCCTCTGAGAACAAAATCCATTACTTTAATACCTGCCGGCCGCCACATTCCTTTCGTGTTGTCCGATTCTTTCTCAACGCACATATCGTAGACAGCTTTCCTCCTATCTCTCAATATTTTCACTTCCCTGTCCATCTGATCCAATCCGAAAGCACGAACTTTCCTTCAAAATGTCTGGTTGAAATAGTCATACAGAAGCTGATCGCCTTGGTTCCACTGACGCATGCGCCTGGCGGTCTGCTCAGTTACGTTGCGTACGGAAGCTTCACCTCGCCTGTTCAACGTGACATAGGTGAAATCATCAAGATCCCAACACAGTAAATGTTTAAGGAGAATCAGAGATTCGTCGAAATATTCGGAAAGCATAACGAGAGAAAAAATGCTGTCGATATCTTTTATCTTACGAGCTACCTTCCGCATGTCGTGCATATCCCAGGTTGACATTCCGAAATCGAGCAGTAAGGGGTTCTTCATGGTGAACACATATGAGTCTGTGCTAACGCGGGAAATATGTCGTTCCGGGTTGGACAAAAATTTGTCGAGGGCGTCTGGACCTTGAATCTTCATGGCCTGCGGTATCCTCAAATAGGTGAAAAGGCTTTCAAAAACGACTGTTGGTTCCCGGATGATGGCGATGAATGTTGTAGTCTCAGGCATCACTTCAGAGATTGCTGAAATGAAAAAACAAACAGGATTACAATAAAAGTGGATTTTGCAAATGTAGCGTACTCAAAGAAATGGCTGATGCAGCTCTTGCCAGTAAACCTTGATTGTTTGTTGCATCAACATCTAGCATCTCTCTAGAATTAACAACATTCCTCTCTGAGAAAGTGTTCGGAGTGCGCATGTATGAAACTCTGCAGCAATGCAAATTTTATTCTAATCCTTTACATTAATGATAAGATTAAGTCCATTTGAACCTATAACAGAACCGAAACGATAATTCAAATTGGACATCGCGCTTTTTTTGCACAATGAAGCTGTAAGATCGACAGACTGTTCAATTATTCCATGTCGTCAGTTGTAATCATTGCGTCATTCCTGGCTATACTCTTATGCTCAGATTTCTCTTCTCTAAAGACGACAAAATGATCATTAAAATCGATTCTTTGTCTTTTCTCTGAACTTTCGGATCGTTGCCATACCATCAGCTACTTACATGCATTTAAAATGAATCTCAGGGTTTATAGCGATCAAGAAGAACTGGCGTATCGTTCTTTGATGTCAGCTGGAGGGCGCTGTTGCAAGGGACTAAAAAGCTCCTGACTTCGCTATAATACTGACTGACTTTCCTTACGATTGATTCATTCTATTACAGTACATCATCAAAAAGACCAAAAGTCATCATTTTCGCTCGATCGATTTATTTCCTTCTTGATTTGGTTGTGGCATTGCCCCGTTCTGTCAATCCGCTTGTCTGCCCACCCTGCCCTGCCATCCGTCCTCATAGATACAACGATACATAGGCACATGTAGATAGAGAGATAGATAGATACTAGATAGATAGATAGATAGATAGATAGATAGATAGATAGATAGATAGATAGATAGGTACATACATACATACATACATACATACATACATACATACATACATACATACATACATACATACATACATACATACATACATACATACATACATTCATACATACATTTATTTTCATAGCCGTTCGTATATAAATACCTTCATAGTCAAATCTTGTATGGTGTGTCAGAATGTTATACTTTTCAACCGGGAAGCTCAGGATGTCACGTTTATCAAACTTGGCCGGATAACTGATCAGGTTGCTCCGCTGCGGCAGAACGAAGGTCAAGTTATGCTTTTCGCCGTATCGCAGGAGGATATTTTGGACTGTCGTGCTGCCACATTTGTGTACTTTCAAGAATGCGACATTCCTTTCTGGTTTGCATTCGGCTGCTTTGTCGTGTGCCTGGCTGTCCCTGATACGAAACTGTAGGTTTGAGTGTTCCTCTAATGCCTGTTCAAAGAGGGGAAAAACAGCAAGTCAAAATCAGACTCAATGGACGTTTATTAAGTGGTATCTTCCATGCATGCAGCTCGTCGTAAATGAGGGATCATGTCAGTAAGTGCTTCCGATGCTAAAAAAGTTCACTTTTCCCTTTAATGAATTTCAGTGAATACTGCTTTAAAGGCAGTAAAAGCAACGTCGAAACTGAACGAATGTCGACAGCCTGTATCCAGTTACGGTAAGCGATACATAACAAACAGTTTTTTGTAGCAGTTTCAGATAGTAACCCGTTACGAGTTTATTTTTACGTCTGATCATCAACATCAATGTCATCGTTGGCGCTGTCGTTATTTTGTCGTCGTCTTCATCAACACCATCACCGTCAACGTCAACATCAACATCAATATCAGTATCAACGCCATCATCATCATCATCATCATCATCATCATCATCATCATCACCTCTCCCTGTTGGAGTAACGTGATTGCAATCAGAACCTCCTCCCACCCGCAAACCCCTCCCCAGCATTTGGAAATGCATCTATAACAAAGACCTCTAAGTTATGCATTTGAAATGAATGAATCATAAAGGACAGGCATTGATACAAATCATGGACAGATGAGCAATACAACGTCATCGTCTGAAAAACTAGTCGGACTGATCCCATTTATTGCCTTCGTTCCACGATTTAAGTGTCAAAGTTCAAACAGTGGCAAATATCAAATCGCGAATTTTTCCTCTTGATAAATGATGCTTGATTCAAAGCTAGGTTAAATAATGTTAAATATTGTTAAATGTACTATATTGTTACCAGAAAAAGTCGTGTCCGGATGAATCATTCAAGGCATGCTGGGAAAAGGGTGGAAAAGACGTCTTCAAATAGCGGGATGTAAAATTTACAAATCAAATCGGCGATGACAATCGAAATCACTGTTTATGGCAATGGATAACATTTTGTTAATGTGTACTCCAGTTTTATCATAGAATTGCATGACTCAATTTACGTTTCGTTTTTATAAAACGCAATTTCATACTGTTTGTTTGAATTGAAGCGATTTAACGATTGACTATTGCCATCGACTTTATCTACCTGATAAGCTTATTATACATCTTTAGATGCTGAAATGCATACAAAGCTGTTACCTGTATTATGTCTGGAAGATTATCCTCCGCGTCGTCGCTGCAACGTTTTCTTCTGGGGAAAAAAGAGAAATACGAGACGCCCATAATATTAAATCGTGATTCAAGACACCAACACAGTGATGAAATATTTACGATGACACTATCTTCATCCACAATGTTCCTTATAAAGACTTAGATTTCGCAAATTTCGGGTTCACTATAATGTCAGGGGGCATCAAAACACAAGCATTTCTATCACGAGTTTCATAAGAAGCACACAGCATTTCGAATTTTCTGAAACATGACATAATAGGTCAGTGTCCCCGCTCATAATTGATGATTAATACCTGCGTTGTCTATTACAGTCTAAAATGATTAAATTCTTTGTCTTAGTCTGGTCCAAAAATTGTATTATTTCCCATCCCTTGTCGCTTGCAAAAATAATACGGTGACACATTTTATTTGTTTCATTTTTAAACTGTTTGTTTATTTAGCTCACAACATCAAACTACAGACAAAGACAACAGTAAATGTCTATTTCAATGAAGTATACGCCTCAAAGTTGAAAATTTTGCTCAAACTTTCGGTAGGGAAACTTTAAACCATTCACTTTTAAGAATAAAAATCTGGAGTCACCGCACAAAAATTGGTACCAGAGACACAAATAACACCTGAATTACCCAATATTTCCCGACACTCGAAATTCAGTTGGTCGCCATCTCTGTGTTAACTTAATGGGAAAAAAATAAATTTTTGACTTTCACCAGAATATGCCTGTGAAAAGCTTTATTTACACCATGTACTTCTAAATGAGCCCAACAAAAATATTGTATTTTTGAGATTTTGAGATTCCATACTATGATACAGAGACAATTCTGACAAGAAAAGTTTTTACTTTTTGGTCTGAAGAAAATGTCAGCGTAAGAACCCTGGAAGTCTTACAATTAGTTGCAATGGTTGTAGTCGTGTTTGATTAGGCAAAAAAATAAATTGTGCTGTTCCGATAACATGGTTTTCAAAAATAGGGTAGGTACATCGGCAGAAATTTTTATTTCCAAAATATTTTTTATTTTTAAATATGCATTTTTCAGGGGTTCAGGGCGGTCAAACACTGGCCACAACATTTCCAGAAAAATGTATCGTACAAATAAAAGGGAATAAACACGTAAAAGACATCCTCGTTCAAGCAAAACTTAAATGCCAAGAAACGAACGCGTGATTTTTTTTCTTTCTTTTTTTTACTTCCGTGATTACGTAGCTGTAAAAAGTTTAGGGTCGGCAGGTTAAAAATAGGGTAGGTCGGGTTAAAGGAACTACACAATTTTTTGTTCGGCCTTATATAAGCGTGCCTTGAAATGGCGCCCTTTCAGTCGTGGCTTATGTCACTGAAAAATGATGCGCGACGCCAATATATATGAAACATAACGTTAACTTACATGTACACTATAGACTGTAGGTTAATGTAAGTCGTTAATGCTGTTAATGAACCACTCTTTCTAAGGATGGGGATTTTGCCGAGCAGTTTTGACTGTGATTTCTTGGATGGCTCTGTGACCTACATTGTGAGTTCCAATCCGATCGATAATTTACTAAATCTTGTACCTTAGGTTGACAGTTCTGCCGGTGGACAGACTTGTCCCCGAGCCCGAGGCTGTCTTTTCGCCAGGTTGAGCGACGTATTGCTTTGATAAAGATCATGATTGCGCCCGTGCTTCATGACCTCTACGGCGTGTGGGCGGTTCGCGGTCATAGAGCGGTTTTGACAGTTGGTGACGCTAAAATGGTGTAGTGATATGAATCATAAATATTGTACATGCCATGTGTCTGTCTCACACGCTGAGTTGTGGTACTGATCTGAAATGCACTGTGGGTGATTGGGTGTCGTACACACAGGCGCTCATGAGCTGGGTAGTCTGCTGATCTACTACGCTGTTATTTCGAATCCTATCGAGAATTTACTGAATTGTTTACCTAATGAAACAAGCGTTTTGACAGGGAAATTTACGAGTATCCATGAAACAAGAGGGTAAGTGAGATAAACATGCATGAAATACATTAGATACCAAACATTATCTCCAACGAAATTTAAAAACATTTGCTGGAAAAAATGCACTAAATGCATAATAATGAAATCCGGAGAGTACGTTGACCTGCAAGTATAAGG
>LD355545.1:122537-156051 GCA_001465055.1 Ptychodera flava | reverse complement strand
ATTGTAAACAAATGAATTTTGTTCGGACAAGAATATACTCGTCAACAATAACACGGGATATATTAGATGCATACACTAACAGGCTTTGTTGACAATTTGAATACTGGGTATTTGGGACATACTTGTAAGAGCAGCACAAGAAAGTGTTCTAGCATTGTACAAGCTGCCGCTATAAACACCTCAGCTAAGACTTCAGTTTGGAAAATATTTTGTTGAATCTAGATGCTAGAGCAGATCTCACGACTTGTAACATTAATATGACATACCCGTATTAGTTTAATAATACATTTATCTCCTGATTCTTTTTTGTAGGAATAAACATTTATTCATTTATTTAATCAGAAATCTGAAGCATATCAGTTTCTTCATGTTCATTATTCATCATCCGGAAACTATTTACTCATGATGCAGTACTCTGTCAAAATTAGAGTGAAATTAAAAGTTAATTATGCTCATTATTAATAAATTTATCCCTGTGTATCATGTGAAAAATACGATGAGATAATATTCAGGGGGAAAGAACTACAATAAAAATTTTGTGTTTTGAAACAATACATTGGTTGCTAACAATTAAGGGTAAAAGAGAAGGATGATAAAATATTTCTGCAGGTTGTACTCTTTTAAAAGATTGTGTCAATCAATTTATGGAAAACAGATACCTCAAATAAGACACCGTATTCTATTTTTGTTTCCCTTCCCATCACGAAAATGAATTAATGGTCATGACCATTAATTCATTTTCTCGATGGTTTTGTTTATCTTGTCTAAAACCTGGGTGGAATATATGCATGGTAAGCCATTCATTCAGTATCTTTCAACACGTCAAACAATATAAGTAGTATCTCGCATCAAACAAAATTCATGAAAAATGGCTGACTTTGTCCCTTTAATGTCATGTGTAAAAGAGATAAAATTACAATACAGGAAAAACGGCAGATAAAAACACTGGGCGTCAGGAGATTTAACTACCCACGTTTCGGGTTCGACCCTAGGACAGTGAATAAAAAACACACTAGGTATCAAGAGCTAAAAGCGAGAAAGCGTGATGAGTAGATGCCCAGTAGTTGAGATGGCAACAAAGTTACATAATTTACAATGTGAAATGACAGGTAAGAATTTGAATTGTCCAATATTTTCATGTGATTCCTTGGTCAGTGAAGAGTGGGATGATCACCGACACAGCAAATATTTCTAGATTAATTTACAGCCAGCGAGAGAAAAAATTGTATTTTGTGAAAGGAAGAATGAAGAGGCAAATACTGTGAGGTTTAATACATTGTAGCAAATGTAGATACTTTGTAGCAAATATAGATACATTGTAGCAAATATAGATACTTTGTAGCAAATATAGATACTTTTTAGCCTGTTCACTACCAGACAATGGTATAACCATACTGTTTCCAGTTGAATGGTCTCACCCATATACAGTGAATAGGGGTGACAGGTTAAGGATTACATCTTGCTTGAAATGTCAGTAGGATTTACGAGACAAAGAGTATTTTGTTTGTTGCATTAGTACAACAAAAACTCAATTTGTCTCACATACAATGGCTCGGCCATCACAATTCTGAAGAATCAAAGGATACTTGTCTGAAAATTGATGTAGTTTCTGTGATAAATCTTCTCAGAGTCAGACTAAAAGAAGATGAATTGAACTAGCCATCTATATTTGATTAGATGCTAGCCTGTCTTTCGTGTACTTCAGTGTGACAGTGGCATACTCGTTCTCTGTGTTCACCTTTTATATGCAGACTATTTATTTGCCAGTGTCTGTACTTGATCCACGTTTCTTAATGTCTGATTTCAGATTACTTGGCTTTATCGAAAATTTGTGTGGATGGAACACTTGACAAAAAAAGTTTATCTCCTTCAATTCATTTGTTTGCAGCAGAAATACATCTCACCTGCTGCTAAACAATGTTTCAACTTTTGCAGAGTTGATTCCTTTATGATCGACTCATATTACTGGCTGATAACTGCACCTGACAGTGTTGGCAACACCTCGATTCAGACAATATGTCTAGTTCATCAAATGCCAACGGGTCAATGCAAACCTCTGTAATGGATGATAATCTTGCTTTAGTGTTCACTGAAATACTTGTGTCTACACATACAGTATTTATCAATATTTTTACCTTAGTTATTTATTAATAAGCTGTTTATATGCAAGGAAGATATCACCAGGCTCTAGCTATAAACCTATAGAATGTATGATACAATGATGCCAAGAATTTAAAAATCAAAAATGCAACTTTGTGAAAGCCTAAATATTGCATTGTGTAATACATTCACATAGCATTAGGACTTTCTCATAAATGAGTGAAAAAAAGTGATTTTAAACAGGTACAGAATTTCTTCAATATAGATACTGTGTTCAGTTACCATATGTCATGGGTATAGAAATATCCGCAAAGGACAATGTGCACATTATGGGCAACATATTGTTCACAGGATTTTCACGTTTATGAAAATTGATATACGATGCAGTAGGGGATAATGTCCCATCTCGTTTGAGTTCAAAATACGGAACTGAAAAGGTCTGTTAATTGGAAATTTGAAATTTACCTGGCGGAAGTCACGACCTTCATTAGACATGCCAACGAGGAAAGCGATAATCAGACGCAGTTACGGACAACATGTCTGTCCTTGAGCAAAATGTAATATGCTAGTGTTTGCAAATTGATGAAGGGAGTTATACAATTTTTTGTTACCAGTTTTTGTCACTCTCTGCCATGAAAGGATCATCTTGTATAATGAATATCTTATGTAATATACGATATTATATGTGATATTCAATATCTTGTGTAATATTCAATATCATATGTGATATTCAGTATCACATAATATTCAAAATCAAATGTAGAAAAAATTGCTAAACATTGCAGTGGCGATTGTCCCATTTATGTTTTAGGAAAAGATTAAAAAATAATGAATGTTCTGTGAAGTCTAGTGTAAAATAATATTGAAGATCAATTACGGTTTAAGATTTAGTCAATAGGTTACATAATAATTGTGAATAAAGTTAGTATTACAATATTATAGTTGAAGTTGAGAGGTATTATTTTCAGTCTTTGTAAAAACCACTCAAAGTAAAAATAAATAGTAAATGAATAAAAATAAATAAATAGACTGATAAGTGTATAGGTAATTGTTCATGCTCCAATAGACAAACGATACCAAAATAAATGAAAAAGGGATATTTTTACCATGAACAATCCGTGTACACTGTTAGCATAAACAAATCATTTAAACTTTAATACTGGGTACATGAATACCTTCTAAGAAAGATACATATATAACAAATACATTTCTGGTAACCATGGTCAGATGAAAAACAGTCAAATCAATATGCTGCTCGAACCTGTGCATTCAACAATGGCGCCTTGAAGTGGTCAATTCAACTCGATATATTGTCTTCATCTTTCTGTAAAGTAGAGGGCAATTGGTAATAACGCCTACACTGTGACCATCATGCCACATACAAATGTGATACTCCAGGCTAAGCGCACTTTGTATCTACAATGTTAAATCATTTATCTATCCACCCTGCTACACAGGATAATCCATTTGTCCACAAGCGTCTGTTACCATTTCAGTCAAGTCGCTTTCACATCACCATTTTCACCATTTTTCAACCAATCTCATTGTGAACTTGTACAGGTCTGTGCTCATGGTCACAAGTTCACAATGAGATTGGTTGAAAAATGGTGATAAAATGGTGATGTGAAAGCTACTTGACTGATATAATGTGACACGTAATAACTGTAACATTTAATGATATTTCATTGCTTTTACAACATAAAACACGCACTTCCTTTTTCTCCCTAGGTTATGTTGAACAAGAAAATATTAGCTTTAATACAGATCAATCCATTGAGTACAATACGTCGGAGTTATTATATTTTCCACAATTTTCTGAAATGAGAAAAAGCGGAAATGGTGCCCTTTAATTTGATATTTCAAAGTGTGTGGGGAGACTGTTTTGCTATGGTGATTTGTCCAGCCTAGCCTATTTTCTCGTTATATTCACAACATTTGTCAGCAGTACCCGGGAGAGTATTGGGGGTATTTACTGAGTGCTGTGTCAAATACACGCAGTTCGACATAGTCTTTAGATAATGTAATATCTTTCTTCATAGCTTGTTAAGATGTAAAATTAAGAAAAAACCAAACCTTTCATATGTATTTCAGTTTTGTGGTCACCCTGTATTATCTTATGATAAATTTGAGATAATTTGTACTTTTCATAGAGTGTATTTTATTGTGATATCTGTCGTCACTTTGACTGGCAATTAGTGCAAGACCTAACCATGGTCTACAACTCAAATCTATGGTATCAAACAAGGACAAGATTCTCGCCTAATTTACATTTTTAAAAAATATTTTTGTCTGACAAGTTGCGTGACTTTACCAATGCAACGCTTTATCCCAAATTTACTTTTTAAACAACATAACCATACAAAGTGGCTGTCGTTTGGTGATATCGTTATCAGTATTGTACTGTTTTACAATGTCAGAGCCTCGGAACATTAGGAAAGAGTGGATGATATCATTAACATTCAGCCGTGCCTACTTTATTAACCCTTTGAGCGCCAAAGTCAATTTTTGTTGCTTTTATAAAATATACTCCTGTAAACTTTTTTAGGTATTTGCTAAAATTTTGATAAAAAACTGCAGCCAATGAGATGTGATATCCATCTGTTCCAAAATTATGAAAAAATTACAGAAAAATTCATAAAAATCTGTAAAATGTTGCACTAAAATTTTGGTGGGAAAATTGCAGCACTAAAAAGGTTGATAGTATTGATATGGGAAGTGAAACATGATCAAATGTGGTATCTACCAAAAAATATCTACTAATTAATTAATTCTCTCGCACTGTACAAAGCTTTACCTTAACAACCACAATGGTGTCACGTTCAATCATCTTTAAGTTCATTTATGATTTTCAGGTGGGGAATGACAGAAAAACAAAAAACTACTGATTGTTTCCCGTTAGCCTATTGAAGTACAGATGATTTTTTTTCCAAACTGCTAAAATTTGCAATCATTAGTGTTTCCCCTGTGCTATGGTCAATTAGAAATTAGTAAAAATACATTGTGCCTGTTTACAATTAAGGTAGAACATGCCTTGGGGACAAATATTCAGACTCTCAAATTTCTACAATTCTTTTCTGATCTACCACTTGTTGGGGCTCATTTTAAAGTTTTTGGAGAGAGAAAAACTTTCGCCATCTTAGTTTTTTGAAAATCCAAAATTTAATTTTCCTCATTGAGTTAACACAGGAAGGGCGGCCATTTTGAATTTCAAATATTGCAATATGTTGGGTAATCTGTTTCGCTAGCTCCAAACTTTGCACAGTGACCCCGATACTTATTGTTGATTTGGTAAGAGAATGGTTGAAAGTTTCATTTCCTAAAGTTTGAGCAAAAGTTGAAGTCTTTCACTTTAGAGGAGCATACTACCTTAATACATTTTCTCTGTTTGCAATTGATACAATTTGCTCATTTTTCAGGCACAATGCTGATCTCTTCGATGACAAACATGAAGGAGACTACCTGAGTCTGAATTTACTGATGTATGATGGTGATAGCAGGGGCAGACACAAAAACGAAACATTGCTGGCTGACCGTAGGAGACAAGATGTGGCTGATAGACTGTGGCAGCTGCGTCCACAGGGAGATAAGTTGTCACAATTCAACATAGTGAAGCCTTGCACCAGGCCACGTCATAACATCACGTTTTTGAAAATTCACAAGACTGGAAGTTCAACTGTACAGAATATGTTACTCAGATATGGCCGCCGTCACAATTTGAAGTTTGTCCTGCCGCCACGTGGGCACTACCTAGGCTACCCATATTTTTTCCAAAAGTCAAATATGCTTGAATCCCCAGATGGCATTTACAACATATTCTGTCACCACACAAGATTTAATAACCATGTAATTACGGAAATCATGCCTCCGAACACAATCTTTGTCACAATTCTACGAGACCCTGTCACGGTATTTGAAAGCGCGTTCACGTACTTCCTCATCGGCAGAAGATGTGGCTATGCAGATGATGATCCCCTAGCTCTGCAGAAATTCTTAGAAGATCCAAGAGCATGCTATAACAGATTGACGAAACGTTCACATGTACGAAATAATCTCTTCTTCGATTTTGGCATGGAGGAAGGTGACTTTGACAGTGATGAGTTGATCGATAACGCAATCAGGATGATTGATCAGAAGTTTTCGCTCGTAATGATCGCAGAACATTTTGAGGAATCAATCATTCTACTTAAAAATTTACTCTGCTGGGATTTTGGTGACATCAAATACTTTAAAATGAACGCCCGAAATGAGGAGTCCATCAAACAAGTCACAGACGATATGAAACGGAAAATCCTGTCATGGAACAGTGCTGATAAAAGACTTTATGATTACTTTAACCAGACATTCTGGAGAAAAGTAAAACAGTATGGCCTGAATGAAATGACACGCGATGTAAGCGAACTGAGAGAAATTAATCAACTCTGGAAACATAAGTGTTTGCAGTCGGACGAGATCACAGAAAAAGGGGCCGGCAACTTTAAGATTTTTCAACCACCAGGAGTCAAGATCAACAACTTTCAACTCAGACCTGAAGCAGAACACAACACGGAGTGTAAAATGATGGTGCTTCCTGAAATACAGTTCACCAGCGAGCTGAGGAAGAGACAATTTCCACAACTACAGCAGCAAAGTCCAAAACGAAAGAGAATGAATCAAAGAGTAGTGGTTTTATAAATCTTTACATGTACAACTTGATATGGAGTCTATCACACCAATTTGTTTTTTATCGTGTCAAACCGACTGTTTATGAACTGAGCAGACAGTTTCAGTAACAGCATTGATGAGGTGTCCGGAGTGCACAAAAATGTTTCCATATAAAAGTGGTGTTGAAGGAAAGACATGAGTAAAAGTATGTGAAAGCAGCCCTTTTGATATGAACTGCAAGGGCTTTCTTAGGGGGCTTCTATGACTTCCCAAATGACTCCTTAGGTTACTGATGATTACTGATGCTGTCTGTCTGTCCCCTTATCATCTTCACTCTTGCAAAAGGAAATGAAGGCAAGTTTCTTGTGACAATGTCAACTTGTGTGCTAGATAGCAGTGGATGAGGGACACAGTATTGTTTAACAGCCTTTCCTCATTGCTGACGTATCAAGCTGAAGCAGTGCATGTGCTTTTGACAAGAGTGAAAATTTGATGTTTTTGTCAGTCATCCATCCCTGCAGATAGTTGTCTGCAGAAATGCAATATATTTTATAATTTCTTAGATATTGAGGCATCAAACCGGTGCTGTTTTTAATGTTCTTTCACCAGGGTCGCTCTGGGGTCCAAAAAAATAGTTTATACCACTGTAGGTGTTTGAATACAATTTGTTGTATGCAGTCAAACGGACCATTTTTTAATACATCCAAGTCCACGAGAATTGATTCACCATCGACAAAATGTTTATGAAGTACAGTTAGCAATTTTTACTGTGTATTTTTTAATGTATTATATACTCACTTGTAAAACCGTAGACAACTGAAATAGAGATGGCATCATTTTCCACAGCTGTGCTGTGAATGGCTGTGACCTCAATTTGACCCTGAATTTGCAAATGAGAATGAAGAACTTCAAAGTTTATTTTAATACAGAGTGCATTTCTTGCACTCAGATTTCTACAGCAAGGTTCACGCTGTATCTCTCTCAAATGACTCTATACGATTTCCTTGTAATCTAGATCAAGCATTTCAATTTTAGTACCAATACCCCAGGGTATTTGCTTTGAGTTCATTAAAGGTATATAGTCACCTGTAATCTAAATATGCCCATATATGGTCAAAGGGGCATTCCTTGGTATTCAAAATGCCCATGTGAGGATGCTGTTTTTAAAAAGTGGCCACCCGCTTAAAACCTGTGATTGGTTAGATTTTCTCTTTCCATGGTAACTGTGGCAAAATTGGAACAGGTGACAGTATACCTTTAACCCTATCGCAAACAGTCATTTTATTGATGTCCATTTTTGGGACTTGTACGCTCAAAATACAAATACTGGAAAGAACTCATGGTTGATAGCCGTCGTCAAGAGGTGCTACAAATTAGCAATACACAGACATACCATACAGAAACAGCACAAACAGAATTGTGATGGCAGAATTGTGATCAGTGACTACCCACAGTACGTGGGGAAAGCGCATAGATGATGTATTCATTGTCCAGTGGTGCTACTACAAGTTCAGCAATACAATGACATACAATACCGTAATAGCACTTAACGATTTGTCTCTGCTGGAATGTTATCAATGATAACTTTAATACAGTGTAAAGATTAGGAAACAGCATTTAACAATATCTGTGCTGAATGGGTGGAACAGAAGGCGACAGAGTATGGGACTCAATGCACTTTGAACTCATAAACTTTGCATTTAGGCTCACAATAGCACTAATCGCAAATGACATCACTATTTCTCATTAATATGCATAAATAAATATTTGTCTGCGTTTACCTCAAAAAAGACTAATAAAACCTGCTAGTGTTACAATGGCTACTAAAAGTCGCACTAATTCATATGAAATTATGGCTCAGACTACAAGTGCAACAACAGCTGTACATACAACAACAAAATTTGTCTGAATTTTAAACAGCATTGTCCAATGTTGCGTGCATGCAGCTATTTTTAGTAACAAACCTGAAATCGCGATCAACGCCATTATCTTTTCACATTGATATCAACAAGCAGTGTGCTCAACTTTCAACATGATACCAAGAAATAATCGATTGTACTTAATTTTAGCAAATTTGATATTTATGTTTGTAAAGAGTTTTACTTTATGACAAGCCATATGTGGTGCCCAAATTCTTCTCGCAAAAAGCGCTACCATCACATGGGTAGGGGATTGTACATATCTCACACGCACATACAAGATCCATCTCTCCAAGTTTATGTAATTTTTCACCAGTTTTGTAATGTGTGCTTTTAAAACCAAAACAACCAAAGACTGCCAGATTTTTTATTTCTGACAAGTTCCAATTCCTGAAAATATGGCAGGGATATCACCCGTGGATATTTATCCTTTCTATTTATTGAAAAACATGTATTTTGTTCTTCCTGTATGCAATATTAAAGTTCTTTGAAATATGTTTTATTGGTCTATTATAGTTTTTTTGTTACAACAAGGTAAAATTGAAGCACCACTACGTAATCACAGTTATTCATCCCCATACTGGAGCAATTTTTCTTATTCATTAAATCTGTTCTTGTTTGATTGTAAGATGAAAAACAGTTGTTGCAAATCATATTTGGCATTGTCTGTCATCCAAGGAATTTAACATCAAAATTATTGCGGAAATTTTGTGATTCTTTACATAAATGAAAAAAAACTAAGTAGCAGGTTCTGTTTCTTGCCAAGAAAAGCAGTGGATGCATTAGTTTTTGCCAAAGTCAAGTTTCTCTTTCAACATATAAACAAAAACAAAAGACTGCATGCTATTAAGTTTTGTTGATATGTGCTTGCTTTAATACTCTGAACAAATACTCTGAACAGCAAACTTATGAAATGCGTCATGGGTAAATCTTTGACATTGTCACTGATCATTATTTTAAGAGTGATTTTTCATTTTATTAAAATCCAGTTCAAAAATAGCTTTATAGCTTTGTGTGTTGTCTACCATTTTAGATATCTTAAAATGGCATACACTTACCTGTTCAACACTATGGTTTGGCCCAAACTTATTGTTATCAATGGTGATGGTGGACCAGTATACATGGAGTAGGGGCGGACAGGTTAAATGAGAAAAACACATCTTCATTCATCTGATATTGATCCTGTAGGGCACTCTGCATCACAGTGACATTTCAGCTCAAGACAAAGATGAATTATTCAAGTCGGTGGTGGCTAGAGAGACACGACTCGAAGGTAAAATGTGCTACAGAGACAGATATGAGGACACTCAGATTTTTACAATCCTTTTCTGCTCTACCACATGAAGGGGCTCAATTTAAACCTACTGGATCTAGAAAAACAATTCACCTCCGTAGTTTTTTGAAAATTATTTTTCCTATAGAGTAAACACAGTTATGGCGGCCATTTTGAATTTCAAATTTTGGTAATATTAGGTTGTTCCTCTGGTGCCAAACTTTGTATGATGACACCTTTTTATTCTTGATTTGGTAAGAGAATGGTTTAAGTTTCCTTTGGAAAAGTTTGAGTAAGAGTTTAAGGCTTTCACTGTTGAGGCACATATGATACTCCCTTACATTTAAAAGTGGCGGCAAAGGGTACCACAAATGTTGCTTATTTTCAGTGATATTCCAAATGTGTGTTGAAACTGAAAATTGGTCTCTCTGTACTCAAAAGGCTTTAGGTACGTAGATGTGTGGATCCAGGTGTTTTTTGAAAGCTTAAAAGTTACGGTGTTTTTCAATAAATTGCTGTCAATCTTGCTTTGTACACTACTGTGAAGCATACTCTATGATAATTTGCACACGTGAGATTCATGGGGTGCTAGGCGCACTGAGTGGATGAAAAGAACATAATTGCTTTGAAAGTGATTGACCAGCAAGAGATCTGTGGATTTTTTTCACTTATAATATATCAAATAGTTGAGTGCCCTCACAGATGACAGATAAATTATGAGAGTGGTCAAACAGGTGAATTAGGACAAGCAAAGCATTGTCTACAGTGCAAAATAAACTCAAAATCACAAACCACCTTCCCTGTGTCACACATTGCTCATTATAAATTACTTGAGACAGACAGTTCAAGTGTTCACACTGTTTTATTTGCATGCGATGTAAAATACCCCAAGCCATGTCTAGAGCAGCGACATTATTAAGTATTAAATATTCATGCTACAAAAGTTGACATAGTGTAAATTTTTGCTTTGTAAAAATCATATTTCCAGCTTACACTACCAGCCTGAATAATTGCACAAAGTCAGTTGACTCAATTGCTGTTTAATGGATTTCTCAAACAGATAGCATAAATTAAAATCACTAGAGTTCTGACAAAATACAAGAAGAAGTAATTCTTACATCTGACGGCCGATTACCATGGCACCAAATATACCATGGTGAGAGATTAAGTTAAGGCTTTCAATTGCTCCCATAATGCATTATGACATGACATCACTTCCTGTTTGGCACATGCAAATCTTCTATGCCCGATCCGTATTAGCTATACTGGCATTTCTAGTCTAAAGGTTACTTGCTTGAGATATGATCCTCATATCAAGATAGCAAAGTCTGGGAAAGTTGACAAGTTTCTCTGAAACTTTTGAAGTTCAAAACTTACGCATATAAAGCCTGAGGAAAAGAGTTGGGCTGCAATGTGTTTTATACATTTCTTCATAGAAAAAGTAACACCAACCAACCTGTAATACCCTTAATATCTACGCATTTTTATAAAATATTTTACAACACACAATTGAATTCCATGTTCAACTATGCCATTTTAGATTGGTCCATGGAAGCATTTATTTCATGGCCACGGTACGCTCCAAAACTTTTTTCTATTCACTGAAACTATCATAATGGATATTTCAGAATAGGACTAGTAATTGCCTATGAATCTAACTTTGTCCATGTCTTCGTCCAGTTGAGCATCTGTACATCCTTGATCTCATTGTAGACTTTGCATATGTCAAAGGTCAAATTAGCATAAGTATTGTGAGAACCAATCAAATACATTATATATCTTATATTGTAATCTTTCTTATATATTCTAATTAAAAAGTAAATTAAATAAATCATTACTGATAGCAGAATTTGAAACTGTTGTTTTCTTGGTTTGCCTGATTGGCTGGCTTATGTCATCACACCTGCTAAATAGCCAATCAGAAACAAGCTGTGACAGTTTTACAGCTGAGATGACACGGCTAAAACGCTTTATTTGTGTTCAAGTCAACATTGTGAAAATTTGGAGTCCAAAGAGTGGAATTTTTGTGCTTGCCACAAAATGTAATGGTAGAATTCAACATGTACGAATTTCACAGTTTATCCTGACAAACTTGGTAAATGAAACCATTATGCTGTTTAGCACCTATCAGCATAGAATACTGGCTGCACATTTCTGACACAAACTTTACATTCTTTAAAATTATATCCTTTGTTTTCATTTCTGATCTCTGAGCGTACACATATATTTGAAATTAATACACAGCTTCAAAATTTTCTGATCTGTGAACTTATATCAATTGCACCATATTCACTTCAATCTTGAATCTTACATCAAATATCCAAAAAACATATAATATCAAAAACTTGGATAGAGCAAATTTTTTCATGGTTTTTTGGCAGGAATACAAATTCCAAATTTCACAAATGAAAATGAGGTGTCCATTTTTTATGCAATTTCCAGGAAAATTTGACAAACAATACTGTGTACATTGTATCTATCATGTGCCTTCTTGGTCACATGACTGTCATGTGGTCTCTCCATCACATGATTAAAAATTATTTCTATAACGAATGCCATGTTTTGGAAATTGAAATCTCTTCTGATTGAAAAAAAGGAAGGTATATATTGTATCAAGGGTGGATCAGCAGTTCATAAATAGGACAAATAATACAACATGAATCACTAGGAAGTATAGAAGCATTGTGGTGCGGATTCCAGGTCTTGTACGGAGAAGTCTGTAACAGTAGTTGCTGAAAGAAAAAGAGAAATTGTATGTGAGTGATTGTGAAGGATACAAATATAAGACTTTGATAGAAACAGGTGCATATGTCGGTATTTTTTTACAACGGAAATACATAATGTATTAATGGAGCTGAAAACGTCTAGTTGGATATATCAACATTGACCGCATTTATTTGTTTTCCAATCTGTGGAAGCACTATTCACACCTTTTGAACATTTGACCTTCCTTATTCAATCAATGAATTGTAACATACAAAATCCATTCAGTGCCAGCTGTAGTTTTTTCAACCAAAATTTTAGTGCAACATTTTCCAATATTTATGAATTTTTCTGTAACTTTTTTGACAATTTTGGACTAAATGGACATCATGTTTTATTGGCTACAGTTTTTGATCAAAATTTTTGGAAGAATCTGAAAAAATTGTCTGAATCTGACAAAAAAAATAGTCTGGGTTATAGGCGACAAAAATTGACTTTGGCACTATAAAGGTTAATGGTACAACAGCCTAAATAAAACAATTTATTCAAATTTGTAGTCAGAAATGGTCATATCTCTTCAACCTCATTGCAGTATTGTGTTCCTTTAAAAAGCACCAAAGAAAAGACAAATTGTTTTCTTTGGTCATATTAATTTCTGCAATGCATTAGTCTAGAAACTTTAATGAGCTGCCATTTTATAAACATGAGGCCACCTCTGTCATTTTGAACTAACAATAGACAAAGGTCATCAAATGACTCCCATCATTTATTTTATTGATGACATTAATTTCAGTGTATCAGAACTGGATCTTTTTTACAGAACACATCCTGGCCATGATTCAGAAGCCTTCTAAAATGTCGTCTCTTTTCTCTTTCTGTCAGTGAATTCACTTCAGAGTAGCAAGTTGATTCTGTGTGTTCACAAATCATTCCCACGGCAGCTGTTTGTGTCACGTTTTACCCAAACCCACACACGTCATGTTATCATCCTAGTTTATTTCAACACATATATCCTACTAACTGAGAACAATACAGGTGCTGATACGAAAATCATCTGCTTTGTGCAAATTTCACATTTTCTAGGCAAATTTCAAAATGAATTTTACGAGATCATTAAAGTGGGTTCCATAATCGTATCATGACTTTAAAATACTGAAATGTCCACAGCGAATTTCAACAACAGAAATATCTTATGGTAAAAACTCGACACTCTGAAAGGGCAATATATCAGGATATTGATACTGGATTCATTTTAATACACTGATTTCACTGGTGAGCTGAACCCAACTCTGAAAAGGTTCCTGAAGATGGTTTTGTTTTTCATGACGCATAGAATTCTCAGATAAAAATCCCAAATGATCACTGAAATTTAACAGACGATGGGGGAATTTGAGGCAAATATTTGGAAAACTAGATTTTACTTTGGCAAAGCAGTCTTTCAGAGAGTACTACATGTCTCTTCTAAACTAACAATCTCCACACAGAGATTAAAGCGGTGTGGCAGCAGTGCTGCGTGGATAATTCGAAGCAAGCTGGAGGGTTTCCCAGTCGTTGACAGTGCGCCCCCACCAATCTCTGCTGCAGGCAAATTTGAATATCCCAAACTGGGACTTCTATCAGTCCTGCGCGCCCAACTGGCTCAATAAACGCGGCGGAAATAGCAGATTTTGATCGGAGCTATCTAGTTAGAGATTGCAATTTCTGCACACTGGTAAAAATAATACATTATACACTAGTAAAAATAATAAATAATCTAAAACTTTGAAAATCGCGTCTGCAAAGCTGAAAGCTGTTGGGGCATACATTTTGAATCATCGATTCACATCCATGTAACCTAGAGCAAGGGTCTATGTTTTGCAAGTGTTCACGGAATCGAGTATCGATATTGAAACTTGTGTATTATTCATTTATCTAATTTTTTGGTTCAAAGTATTATGTATAAGACAGAAAATGTATATCATGGAAAACTCACAATACCCAAAAAGTTGGTGAAAACCGTCGCCTGTGGCAGAGATTAGTGTGGCTACTGCTGAGACTCCCTAGCTATGTTTTAATTTTCCACATCTCTATAAAATCTGTATCGAGATTACTGAACTAAATGTATTTGTTTGCTCTGGAACATCACATCAGCATATAAACATATGGCACATGTCAGCTCAACATCAGAGTAATAATGACAGCCCACACACATATCCCACTTACAATGTGTTATTAATTCACTATCATGTGTAAATGTTTCATGTACCACAGGGAACACCTTCATTGTTTGAATTTTTGCACAAATAAGAACATCTAACGTCTGGTAGATTATTTATGAAGATCGGATGAGTTGTCGTGCAAACATGATCAAATTTCAATGTTCAACAAGTCAACACAAAAGACTTGTTGATCTAGTGATGAACAACATTGCATACTTAAAGTCTTTACAGCCTGTGTGATAGACTCGGTTCAAGTCGGTGAATTAAAAAAAAATAAAATCATTTATAATAGTTTCTCTTGTGTCTCTCCTATTTCGTACAAACCTATCCGGAATTTGGCAGCTCACGCCAGGTTTTCCCAGCTATTGAATGCGTCGAGTTTGAGTCTGCGCAGTTAGTTTCTGCCGGATTCACCATGGGCAAACGAACAGTACTTGATTCCGGGTGAAACTCCGCTGCACAGCGTTCACTCCACTTATCGCGTTCACCCTACTCATTGCGTCCACTCACGCGCGCGTTTCACATGAAAGCAGAATACAAATCATTGCGTTCACTCCACTCAAACATTCACAAATCACAGACTTGAACCAAGTCTACCTGTGTGACAACCACGACCATGTGTCAATTCAGAAACCCTGTTATTTTTTAAAAGGACAAGCACAGAGTAAATAAAATAACTCAGTATGAACTGTAACTATCAACAGCATACAGTCACAGCACCAAATAAAAAATCTCTATTGAATTCTCACCACTCCAATGAAAAGTAATGGCAGTAAAATTCTCAAAAGTCTGCTTTGATGTGATGGCAGAGGTACAAATTGTTCTCATGGCTGTGACTGGCACCAGACCCAGTATTGTCATCTAATACAAATACCGGTACTCTGAGCACAGCACTGATATTATGATGACCCTAAGCCATGCAAGATTTTGAAACCAAATCTCAGCATTTTCCCACAGCCACCAACTGACTGCATTACAGTATGGGTACTGAGGGCCCCAGTGTTAGGCACTTGCAGCAAAAAAAGGCAAAAACTACCAGAAATATTGAATTTAACAAGATTTTGTGTAAATTCAAAAGCGTTCGCAGGAACTCCTATTACACAAAGCACCTACCAATATATGTACAGCAGTTCATTATGAATTTCAACCTGGCTGACACTGAAATAATGTACACCACTATAACACTCATGCTGCCTTGTCATACTGATATACCGGTACAGAAACATGCCTGGCCTGCCTTATATACCATATAAGGATATATGCAAATTAGCAGAGACTGAGTATACGCATGCAAATTGGCAGAAACAAACTATCTTTAACTTTTCAACTTAATTTTTGATGCTGTATAGATAGAATGGTGTGAGAACGGTTGAACTAAACTTACCTACGACCTCTGAACCATCTTCTTACTTGAGTTGTAAATGAGTTTGCATTACGAGCTGATTGAGAAGAAATGAAAGACAGACATCAGATGATACTTCATGAAGTTTGGATATTTCATATTCTGAATGAAAGCTGATGTTTGTTATTCAGCTTTAGCTTGATAAGGAAAAGAATTCTCAAAAGTTAGAGCAATACTGTCAACTATTTTGGAACACCAACTATATGTCCATGCTATTTGATTTCAAGATTTGAATGTAACTGGGAAACAATTCACGGTTTGAGAAAAGTGATGAAATCACAACATGAAAGTGAAAACCTCAATGCAACAATATTGAATACCAGAACACTAGCTGAGTTTTGTGTACAGTAACATACAACATATGGATATGTATGTATAGCGATATGCAACAATCCCTTTTATAAGTTTCCACTGCTTAGAACATATGAGGAACAGTCAATGCTATCACATTGTCAAAACGTGTACATATATTTAGCAAACCCATATCATAGAGTTTGTAAGATTATAAAACAATCTGATGCAACAAATAAATACACTGATAACAAACACACAAACAAACGAATCAATCAATCAATCAATACAAGATTGTGGGTATCAGAAAAGGACAGGCTGTAGAGAATACTTACTCAGCGTACAGCTAGTCTGTCTATAGTTATTAAAATACTTACTCAGTGTACAGTTAGTTTGTCTAGTTCTCACAATACTTACTCAGTGTATAGCTGGTTTGTCTGGTTCTCAGCAATGGTTCTCTGTCATCTTCAGGGTCTATTGTAAGTAGAAATTCTTTACTTGGTGGTCTTGGCGGTTGACTTTCTTCAAGTCTGAGTTGTTCCTGGGCTTGCATCAGTTGCTCTTCTACTTGAAGTCTCCGTTCTCTCTCAAGTTGAAGGGCAGACTGTGGACGTCAGATGCAAAACAAAATGTTACAATCAAACAAATCCATACATATATTTAATATATTCCTTTTTTATGAAAAGCTTTGTAGCAAGCGGCCATTTATTACTTTTGACTTCTAATTTCTCTTTATTCTGGGTAATATGCAAATGTGTGCACATATTTGACTGTAGAAGTGTGTATGTCTACATTTCAATGTATGAACATTTTTATTGTAACAAAGCATTGCAGACAGCTTACTAATGATGCGTGAGTACACCCCAGCCTAACAGCTGCTTTCTCGTTTGAGTGTATATCTGCTTCAATGACTACTGTGTGTTCACTGTATATGAATGCCTTTCTTTCTGAGTATAATTTTTGTATTTACAGAGCAATCTGTGTATTCTATTTTTCTATTACAATTTGTATATTGTGGTTGGAGGTCTAAAGTACTGAGCTGAAATTTACTGAATATATATTAATATATACATTATGAACATATGGACATATTCATGCATGCTACCCAATGCCAGTTACATAATATCATATATTATGCATTAATGCAACAGTTTGGTATATCTATATTTTGAGTATATATGTCTTGGGGTAAGTATATTTTTATCTGTTTATGTTTTTAGAAATGTACATCCATCTGTATGTGTATACAAGTTTGCTTGTCAGTATGTTTTTCTCTATCAGATAATACACTGACGAAAATCTCGCTCCATCTCATCCTGAATAATCTATGAGTGTCACTAAACCCTGTGTCTCCCTGTCATCAGATACAATGTGCCCTGAAAACCAAGAAGCCTGTACTAGAAACCAAACCATCAAGAGATTGATCAACAGTGGCAGCAATGAAACACCCAAGGCAGTGAAACCCTTTGATACAGCATGCTCTGCTTATCCACCATATCAGAGAGGAGTGAGTGGTATGATACAAACAGAGCAGTGATCTCTACTGCAGCAGCAATACAATCAGTATCCTTAATTGCAATAAGTAAATTATGACACCTAGTATAGCCACAGTTAGCAAGATTTCATTCACTTTGATCTGTAATCCATTATTGGTTAACCAGCCTCATCATTTTCCTTCAGCAGAATTCCATTTTTGAAAGCGAAAAACCACTTTGGTCAGGCATTTATTTACGAATCAAAATTGTCCAGAAACTGGAAACATGCCAAAAGTGTGGATGAATCATACCTTAACTCCCACTCACAGAGAGAATAGATAAAGAACAAGATTTCAGGAATGAGATAGATTTATGCCATGCTAATAACTGCTTTGCCTAATTTCAAACCTCAGCTTAGAATAGAGTAAGGTTAGGTTTGATACTCGTCACTATTTATGATCAATGTTATGGAGGTCATGGACAATTTGGAGATGCCATATCAAAAAAGTAAAGAAGAATAAAAAACTGACTTTTTGGCTTTTATTCACATCTTCCATGACACAGTAATTTTATCTTCAAGTCTTGTTGGTTTATAACACAAAAAGCATAAAACAAATTATTGCTTTGCTTCTCTAAAATTGCGAGAAAGACATAGCCTTCATAAAGCAAAATTTCAAAATGCAGCTTACTCCAACGGTGCTATTCTGGAATGTAAGAATGTGCAGCGTTCTACAGAGTCAGTATGCTCAAAAGATCACGTGATGGCAGTAAAGCAACAAAAATTGACTTTGGCATGCAACGGGTTTTACAGTTAGGGTAGCCTTAGGCTCTTAGCTTCTGGAAATTCTTAATGCCATACCCAAATGAAATCATTCCAATGTTGGACTTCCTTTCGTTTTTATTGACATCTTTTACGCCACTATGTATTATTTGTACATTATATCAGAGAAATTTCACCATTTGCTGTCAACACAACAAAGCCTGCTCCAAGCACCATATCCCATGATTCCAAATGGCAGGGGGTTAAAGGTCACAGAGAAGTCATGGATGGATGTTATTCCACCAAAGACACAAGTGCACAACCCAATGTCAACAAAAGCTGACATATTTCAGCCAAAAGAAATGGAATGAAATTACGGCAAACCATGCTGTCCATACAATTTATGAGTGCAGTACTCACTGTGGACAAGAGCCTACACTGTACCTTCTTTGTCTAAAAACAGAAAATTAAAAACTTTCCTTAAGAAATCTTAAACTTTCTGATGTTTCTCTAGTATGGTACAGGGTTATATATTCAATGATTTTGCCTTGCAAAATCAATAAAATGAATGACGACTTTTAGTTTATTACACAAAGGGGTTGTTTCAAAATTGACAATCATTTTCATGATATCTCCATGAAATCGATGCTGGGCAGGATTTTTCAAAAACATTTGGGGCAGATTGTCACATAAAAGCACTTTTGAAATGCTGTGCAATTCATACACCTTAGAATGACAGTCAAATGATCCACTTTACAGCAATGATGGTATTACTGGGCTAAATTTGGACTCACCTCAAGCTGTGCATTATCTTGTGCAAACTCTGAACGAGCCTGTTCAGATTCTTCAATACTGTGTCAAATGAAATGAAAATAAATTTTTAGTCACTCCATTCATAATGTTAATGCACTTTGATGCAGCCACATGCATTTAGCTGACATGTCAATATACGGATGAAAATGGCGTCTTACCAGGGATTTGAAGTTGATTAAAGTGTTCATATTGTAATATTATGTTGAAATATTCATAGTACAAATGAAATTGTACATTCTACTGAATTCAGTGATTCTAACCAATGCTTAGGGGCATTTTGCCCCTGCATCCAATATGAAGAAGGCACCCAAAACGTTTGAAGTGCGGATCACGGAAACAAACAGTTGTTACAGGACAAAAACCCTGAGTTTTGTTGCTACAAATATTTGAGGAAACAAAAAATTGCTAAAATTATATAAATATCATTACTGCAGCATTGTGATCACACAAGTCTGAGAATCTATTTGTCTTAGTACAGATAACAGATAACATACCGTTTACTTAGCATTATTAATTCACCCTCACTAATCTGTATCATGGATGGTTCCATTGTTGTGTTGGGGGAGTCAGCTTGGGTGGTGGGTGAGTCCATTTCTGTGATATCTGGTGGCATTGCTATTGAAGTAGATTCAGTTAGAACATTCTGTTGTACAGCCATCAATGGAGTTTCCTCAACTCTCTGCAGTTCAGTCCTCTCAACAATAGACTCTTCCACCTGCAGCAATCAGAAACAACCGACACCTTAATTAAGGAAGAAAGCGCCTCGGGAACAGATATTCGGACTCTCAAATTTCTACAATTCTTTTCTGGTCTACCACTTGTGGGGGCTCATTTTAAAGCTTTTACAGAAAGAAAAACTTTCTCAGTCTTAGTTTTTTAAAAATCGAAAATTTTATTTTTATCCTATAGAGGGATGGCGGCCATTTTGAATTTCAAATATTGCAAAATGTTAAGTAATTTGTTTCGCTTGTTCCAAACTTTGCATGGTGACCACTGATTTTTATTGTTGATTTGGCAAGAGAATGGTCGAAAGTGTTATTTAGGATTGTTTGAACAAAGGTTTCAGTCTTTCACTTTCGAGGCATATACTATCTTAAACCCATGTCAGTTCATTCCTGTGGTGGATAGTGCGCCATACACTTTAAACCTAACTACTGACAAATAAAATATCACATACAGGCCTTATTGTTGTACTTCAATATTTGTCAGAAAAAATATATTTGCTAGAGCAATTATGCAATTATGAACACTTGTAAAGATATTCATAACTCTAAACAAAGTATGCAAACTAATGAGAAAGTTGTCAGATTTTAATACAGATAAAGTTTATGAATTTTTAGTGATGAGAGAGAGACAGACAGACAGAGACAGACAGAGACAGACAGACACAGCGCAAGTGAATACTTTTGAGATTTACCTGTAGCTTATTCTGATAACTATTTGCTAATTCTTGATATTGTTTGTCTAATAGCTGATATTGCATTTGTAACTCTAGAAGTCTGTTCTCGCTCTCCTGAAGACCTCTAGTTCCATGCTGTAACTGAATGGCTAGGTTGTTCTTCTCCTCCATGACTTTGGTCAGCTTGGTGGTCAGTTCTTGAACCCTGGGGAAATGGTGAGTAGGTGTTGACAGAGGCAGGTAATCAAATGGGTGTGGGGATGGGAGGGTGGAGATAGAGACAGGGAATCAGATGGGAGGGAGGGATGGAGACAGGGACAGCGATCAGATGGGAGGAGGGACAGATGGAAACAGGGACAGTGGAAGACAGAGATGAAGATATGATGGAAATAAAAAACAGAAAGATATAGAGACAAAACATCAGAATGACAGTGACAAAAGCAGAATAAAGACAAGACATTGGTTATCACAATGTGTATCTTACTTTGAAAATCTAAATAACTGCATGACATTGGAGATACTATAATCACCATCTTCTGTGAGGACATGAATTTTCCTTTCCATCCTTTCAACTTTACAACTTTACTGTAGTAGTTTTAACAAGTTGTCAGAGAAAATAATGAAAATATGGTGAAGTGACTCTATCACTGTTGCTTAATCAGTGAAACCTAGAATTCATATGGACAATGGTGCAAACAAAACAGACTGCAGAAACGTAGATAGAACTATGCATGCATACTGGGCAATACATACTGGGTATGCATTTATCCTCATTGTGTACTTGTTTTTACTGCTATACCGTCTTGAGTGTCCGTTTTTCATAGGACATCGTGGTTGTAAGAGAGAACATTTATTTTGGAGTGGGCCCATTGCTAAGGATCTTCATGATTCACCAACTCTGCATCAATAGTTAAAGGTACACGGTCACCGTAAATTTGCATATTCCATATATGGTAAAGGGGCGGGGCTTAACGTACTACCCTATGACACCTGTAACTGTCGGTCCTCTATATTTGATACGTCAAAGGACATGCAGATGACGCTGCTAAGTATGCCATGGCTGGTCGTGTGGGGGTGCCATTTTTAAAAAGCACCCACCTGCGTTAAATCTGTGATTGGCTATTAAAAAACAGGTGACCAAATACCTTTAACACCTGTCACTCTAACATCACACATGCATCACACTTTAATTTTCAAAGCAGGCCAAGTAAGACACGACATTGACCATGTAAGAAATCTTAGACTGTACCGGTATAATCTGATATCTCTGCCATGCATCACACTTTACTTTATCTGTTCATCCCTGATCTATTGTAAACAGATCCACACTCACCATTGATAACAAAAGGTTAGGGCCAAACCATGGTGGTAAAAGGGTTATATAGCCTATTTTGTGAAAGTATTACCAGATATCTTTGCCATGCATCACACTTACTATAACCTGTTTACCATTATAGTTTGGCCCAATTCTATAGCTTTCTATGGTAAAGTTGGATTCTACACAGGGAAATAGGGGTGAATCTATTACCTGATATCTTTGCCATGGAATCCATGCATGAAATTTTCAAATTCCTGATGTAGCCGCTGCCGTTCTTCCTCAGAGTAATGCAAATCTTCTGTCAGCTTCCTCACCTGTTCTGTGCTCACCCGTTCAAGTTCATTCCGTTGATTTTTCAAGTCCTTGTTTTCAACCCTGAGGTCGTTGACCTCAACCTCATATCTTGCAATGTCAGATTTACATGTCACATTTTCCTGACTCAGCTCAGTCAGATCCTTCTCAAGTGAGTCAGCCCTTGTTTGCAACTTATCTTTCTCATCGCGAAGCTCACCCACTTCTGCCTCAAACTTTTCAATTGCACTTTTTTGAGAAATGCTTTCAGCACTGAGCTGTTTCACTTGTTTTTTGAGAGAATCCCGTTCCTGTTCTATTCTATCACTTTCCTCTCTCAGTGTTTTACAGTCATGAATGTGCTGACTTGAAATCCTTTCTATCTCACTTGCTAACTTTACATTTTGACTTCGCATTTCGTCATTTTCGTTTTCCGATTCTTCAAAACGTTCTCGTAACGACCTCAATTCTGTTTCAGCGGAATCTTTTTCCTCTTCAATGCCACGCAAGTATTTTTGTAAGTTTGTGAATTTCTCTAATTCAGTCATAAACTGTTTATTTTCCTCTGCAAGTTCATCAATCTGGGATTCAAGTTCTTGTTCCCGAGCCTGAACTTGCCAGAGTTCGTTATTTAATTCCTCATGTGTCGTTTTCAGTGAGTTCATTTGATTGGTCAACTCCCTGTTCCGTTGCTTGACAGCGTCCATTTCCTCCACTTCTTTCTTAAGCTCGTTCATTTCCCACGTCAGTTTCTCCTTTTCGCCTTCACTTTCACTTAAAGCGTTCCTCACCTTGTCCACTTCACTTTCATATTGTGCCCTGGTTTCCGTGTTTTTCCGGTCCATTTCAGATTTGATGTTTTCCAGCTGCACTTTAATCTCAGAGTTTTGTTTTTCCAAAAGAGTTCTCAATTTCTGCAGTTCAGCTTGAAGTTCATTATTTTCATTTTTTGTGGCTTTGTACTCACTTTTCATTTTCACAAGGTGGCTGTGGTAAAGTGTATTTTTCTGATTCAGTTTTTCAAACTCTGCATTTTGTTCTTCTTTTTCTGCGTTCACAGCGACAAGTTCAAGTTCAACTGAATTAACCTGAGCCTCCTTCTCATTCAAACTCTGTTGCAATGAAGTGAGTGTATTTTTCAAAGCCTCACATTCCTCCACGGATTTTCTGTACTTTTCCGACACTGAAGTGAGTTCATTTTTAACAGATGTAGATTCGTGTGTCTTTTCATCGGATGATTGGCGTAGTGTCTCCACCTCATATTTTGCATGTTGCATTTGTGTCTGCCACTCATCTCTCTCCTTGATCAATCCTTCACTAACTTCCACTTTTTCATTCTCAAGTTCTTCTACTTTCAATTCCAAATCTTCACAAGCTAGCTTCATATTTTGTATCTGGCTTTGTAGTTTTTCACTTTGTCTCCTCAGAAAATCCTTTTCATTCTGCGATGATTCCAGATCCCACTTCAGCTCAGAGATCAATTCTTCAGAGTTCTCATGTTCAGCGCGCAGTCTTTCTAACTCAGAGCTCGACTCCTGAAGTCTCTCACACTGTTCTTTCAAATCAGCCTTTTCCGCACTCAACTCATCCACTGTCTGTTTCAGATCTGTGATCGCTTCTCCAAGTCTCTCGCATTCTGTCCTCGAATCTTCTAGCTGTCCTTTGTGATTTTGCAACTCGGCTTCAGCTTGATGTTTCTGCTCTGCTATCTCGTTCAACTGTTTCATTATTTCTTCACTATTCTGTCCAGTCATGGCATTTGTCATTTCCAATTCTCTGATTTGCTTTTCCATGTCAAGTTTCTGCAATTGAAGGTTTTCCGTTTCTTCCATAATGCTGTTCTTTTGAACATTAGTCTCCTCTAGTTCATGTTGAATCCGTTCTCTCTCCGTCATAAACTCTGACCTTAATTTGTCATTTTCAATCTGTGATATATTTAGATTTCCCTCCAAACTTTCAGATCTCTCTACATGGGTCTGAACCTCTGCCTGTAGATTGGATTTTTCATCTTCAAGTTCCCTGAGCTGTTCTGCAAACTCCTGACTGACAAATTGAAGTCTCTCTTCTAGTTGTTTCTTCTCATCAGTAAGTTGCCTGGTCACAGAATGAGCTTCATCAATTTCTTTGTACAATGCCTCTATACCTTCTTTTTGAAATTCCTGTCTTTCTCGGACCATTTCTTCCAGCTGCTTCTGCAAACTGTCATTTTCCTGTTCTTTGGCCAGTTTCTCTGATTTCAGATTTTCTGCATTGAGTGACAGCTGCTCAATGGTTTCTGCAAATTCTGCCTCCTTGCTTTTCAGGTTTTCTTCCAAAATTTCTCTTTCATTTTGCAAAACTGAAATATTGTTCTGAGTTTTCACTGCTTCCTCTTTTGCGTCCTTCAGGGCATCTTGATACTGCTGCAAAGATCGTTCATTATCTTCAATTCTCAATTTTAAATCTTTGACTTCTTGCTCTGCGATATTCTTCTCCTCTTGTTGTATTGCCAACTGCTCCTGTAACTCCATGAGCCTGTCCTGAGCATGTTGGAGGTCTCCTAGTATCTGTTCCTGCCCAGCACTTTGTTGACTGAGCTCTTCTTCCTTTGAAGCATACTCCCTCTTTTGGGTGTCCAGCTCATTTTGTAGCTTGAGTTGCTCTTCCTCCTTCAGTTCACACTCCCTCCTTTGTTTGGCAAGCTCATTCTGTAACTGTAGAAGATCTTCCTCTTTCGAAGCACACTCCCTCTTCTGAGTATCAAGATCACTGTTGAGCTGTCCAATATTCAGAGTCAGTTTTTCTATAACACTGTCTTTTTCTGAGACAGCACTTTTGGTTGCCTCGAGGTCTTCTCTCAGTCGTTGCTGGATCTCACTCTCTCCTCCCCTTGAATCTCTCAAAACCTTCAACTCTTCTTTCAAGTCATCTCTTTCCTTTGCGGAGGTGTCTCCCTTTACTTTCAACTCTTTCGCTTTCTCTAACAACTTTCCGTATCTCTTTTTGACATTCTCAATTTCTGTCTTGAGTTTTCCAAGCTCAGCTTCATGGCTCTCCTTCTGTTCCGATAGACTTGTTTCCAAGTCCGATAGTTTGCTGTCTTTCTCACTGAAACTCACATTCAATGATTCCAGGTGGCTGTCTCTTTCTCTAGCTTGTTGCCGCAAGAGTTCCACTTCTTCCTGAGCCCTCTGTAGTTCTGCTTCAAGAGCTTCAACCTGCTTTGCATTGTTCTCAGAAGACTCCTTCAAAGCCCCAACCTCACTCCTCTGGAGTGACTCTGCCTGATGTAGCTGAGCCGTTGTTTGCTCAATCACTTTCTCTTTCTGAACAGTGGCTTCTTGCAGATTACTGACATACAACTCGTAATCCTTGATTCTCTTATTTAGTTCAATTCTTTCTTCTTGAAGCTCTTCTACATGGTTTTCAACCTGAGCTTTTTCTTCTCGCAATTTATTGATAGATTTATTTCTCTCCTCAATCAATGTCTTCTGATTGGTGAGTCGTTCCTGCATCCCTTCCAACTCCTGATTAAACATGGTCTCTTTTTGACTGATGACTTTGTGTAAGTTCTGCAACTCCTCTTGCCAGCGGCTGTCATTTCCTTGATAATTCTCTTGTAGGTTTTCAATGGTGATGGACTTTGTTTTGGATTCTTCTTCAAGCTGCTGGGTGTAGACGCCAGAAGCATCAAGCTTCTCTTGAAGAGCTACAACCCTCACTTCAGCCTGCTCACACTGATCAATCAGATTCTCCATTTCTTGAAATTTCTCCGAGATATCGGCATCTTTCCTCTGAATTTCTTCGTTTTTCTGTATCATCTCATTCTCCTTGGATTCTTTTTCCTCTTCCATTTGCTGTATGTACTTCCCAGCAGAGTCAAGCTTTTCCTGCAGGGATGCAACTTCTCCCACACTTTGCTGGTACTTCTGTAGCAGAGACGCAATTTCATCATCCTTGTTAGCGATTTCTGTTTGCTTCATTTCAATTTCTGCATCTCTCTTGGCTATCTCATCATCACGTAACTGCTGGACAACCTTCCTTGAAGCCTCTAACTCTTCTTGCAATGCCATGGCAACTGCATCCCTCTCCTGGAACTTGTGCGTCATGCTCTCCATCTCAGTATCTTTGTTTGTGATTCTTTCCTCAAATTCTTGTATATTTCTGTCCCTTTGCTGTAGTGCCTCTTTCAACTGAATCATCTCAAAGTCAAAATTACTATCCTTTTCTTGCACCTGCATTTTCAAACTTTCCATCAAGTTATCCTTGTCTGCAACTTGCCCAACAAGTCTCTTCACTTCCTGTTCTTTTTCAGAGATACTCTTTTTCATGGATTCTACTTGAGCCACGAACGTTTCCTCATTGTCGATAACTTTCTGTGTCAACTGTTCAACCATTTCCTTTTTCTCATGCAGGTCCAATGCAGCCTTTTCAAACTTGCCTTTCAGGTTTTCATAACTTTCCTGAGTCACCTTGAGCTCAGATTCCAGTTCTTGGATCCTCTTTCCGGTGAGATCCAACATTGCTGCCTTTTCCTGTTTCATTTCCGTCTCCCTCTTCACGCTTTCCGTCTCCTGTTGTAGCTGCTCCTTCAAGTCAGAGTTCATCTGTGTCAGTTCTTCCAGCTGACCTTGAAGTCTGAGGACCTGATCTTTGTGTGTCTCTTCCATGCTCATTTTAGATTCATTGGCTTCTTTCTGCAAACCCTCCACCTCAATGTCTCTTGTTCGCACAGATTCCTGAGCCGTGAAAAGCTCTTCAGTCAGTTTTGTTATCTGCCCACCATACTGGTTCTGCATGTTTTCTATAGTTTGCTGCTTTTCTCTTCCTTCTGCTTCCAATTTTTGTTGAATTTCTTTTAGATTTTGAATCTCCGCAGACATTGTATTGTTCCTCCGGCAGACCTCCTCTAGCTGCTCAGTGAACTGACTGGCTCCCCTCTTTGCAACCTCCAGCTTTCCTTCAGTCTCAGCAAGCTGTTTTCTCAATTGTTCAACCTCCCTCTGTGAGACATCTAGATGTTCCTTCATCTCTGCAGACAAAGTTTTCATGCCATTAAGCTGTTCTGACAGTTGTTCTCCTTCCCTCTGAGCACTGTTTAATTGGTCATCAAGACTAGCCGACTTCTCTTCCTCTTCTTGTAACTTCTCTTTGGTATTTCTCAGTTCATCTTGATTCCAATTCAAATCTTCCTGCAGTTTTGACAAGCTACCTTGAGTCTCAGACAGCTGGTTTTTAGCTTCCTCTAACTCTTTCATCAGCTCCCTTTCCTTGACTTGGAACTGTTCCTGAAGCATTGAAGCAATCTTCTGCTTTTCTGTAGCTTCCTCTTTCAGTGTTTGAATTGTTGCCATAGAAACTTGCAACTCTTCGTTCATAGCTTGTACTTCACCTTCTTTACTCTCCATATCTTGAACAAGTTGCTGTTTGTTTCTCTCCACTTCCTGTTGAAGAGAGTGTATTTCCTGCTCTTGTTTTTCTACAGTTGAACTGAATGTTTGCTCCATGGTGGTGAAATTTTGATCTTTCTCCGCCACCTGTTCATTTAACTTCTTTAACTCAGAATCATGGTCTTGCATCAATGTCTCGATCTTCAACTTACTTTCTTCTTTGAAAGAAGCAAGCTCATCATTTGTCTTTTCTAGCAGTTCCTTGGTATTCTCCAACTGCTCTCTGTGATCACTGATGGTTTTTTCACATCCGTGGATCTGTTCTTCAAGTTGCTGGATTGCTGCAATTTTAGCCTGCATGATTTCTGTGGTTGCCGACAGATTTTTATCAAGCTGAGCCACTCTCTCCTGTGCTAAACCTAGCTCAGTATTCAGCAGAGATTCTTTCTCAGATCCCTCCTGTCCAAGCATTTCTATGACTTTGTTCTTCTCATGGAGCTGGCTGGTTAGGCCTTCGATCTCTCTGTTTGCAGTTTGTAGTTTCTCTTTACTAATTTCAATATCTTGTTGTGCGCCCTCTAACTGATTCAACAACTCACTGATGGTTCCTTGCAAATTATCTTTGCTCATTTCATTTTCCTGTTTCAGATTATCAATATGGCTAACATATTTTTCAATTTCTTTCAAAGATGACGCTTTTTGCGTCACTATTTCTTGTTTCAGAACTTCAATGTCAGACAGGTGTCTGTTGACTTCTTCTTTCTCTGCCTTCACACTTGTTTGAAGATCTCCATTTGCCAAATTTAGCTGACGGGTCTGTTCCATCTCTTGGTTGAGTTGTGATGTTTTCTCTGCTAATTCATCTGAAATTACTTGTATGTTAGCCTTCAGTGAGTCATTCAAAGCTTGCTGTTCTTGCACTTGGACATTAAACTTGTCCCTTGCCACAACTGTGCTTTGTAAATCAGTCTTTGTCTGTTCTAACTCAGCTTCAACACTCTGACGCAGCTCTTCCAGACGATCTTCATTTCCTCTAGCGTTATGTTCTATCAACTCAATGACAGTCTCTTTCTCTTTTACAACCATTTTCAGATTATCCTTCTCAGCTTCGCTTGACTTCAGTCTGTTCTTGAACTCTCCTACTGTTCTTTCAAACAGCTCCTGCTGCTGGGTGCATTCCTCCTGTAACTCTGTAATTTGACTCTTTGCCATGTTCAAATCTTGACTCAGAACATTCACCTCCTGTGCGGCATTCTGCTTTGCACTCTCCAGATGGTGGACTTTTTCCTGGATCTGTTTATTAAGTTCTTCCATGTCTTTATTCTGTGACTGCAACCGCTCTGTCAGTCTTGTAATGTGTCCCTGGAAAGACTCCTCATTCTGTTTTATCTCGTCCTGTAACCTAGCAACCATCTGGGCACTATCCCTGGCTTGTTCCTCTAGAGCTGTCTTCTCATCTAAAGCTTGCTGTCTGCTTTCTTCCAGCTTGGTCAATTCCTCTCTCAATGTTGTCTGGCTCTCTTCAGCTGCTGTTTTCACACTTTCCAGGGTCTCATTCATCTTTAGAATTTCACTCTCACGATTTCTAAGCTCCTGTTCAGTATCTGACTGCAAGACTCTGAATTTTTCTGACATCTCATTCCTCTCTTTTTCAAACCCTTGTATCAAGTCTGTCAATTCTTTCTCCTTTTCAATCAAGCTCTCCCTCAAGGAACCCATCTGATTTTTGGCTTCATCAAATTCTCGAAGCAGAGACGACTTTTCAACTTCTAATGTTCTGAGCTCATCTTCTACACTTTGCAGTTTAGTGTTGCTTTCTCTCACCTCATCCTCTAGACTCTGTACTTTAAGAATTGTCTTGGATTTCTCTTCATCAAGGTTTCCTAACTGCGCCTGCAGAGCAGAAAATCTCTCCTCAGCTAAGTGAATGCTTTCTTCTAACTCACGGATCTTACCATCTTGAGCAACTGCAATCTCTGTCTTCTCCGTAACCCTTGCCTGCAACGACTCGCTTTCTGTTACAAGTGACTGAAGCTCTTCTTGCAAATTCTTAACTTGGGCATCTTTCCCCTGTATCTCATCTGTTCTCTTGGCAAGCAACTCCTGCAGCGAATTCACTTCTTCTGCCAGTGTTTCACGATCTTTCTCCAAAGAGACCACCTCAGCAATCTTCTTCTGAAGTTCATCCTCCTTCCCAGTCAAGGTCTTCCCAAGTTCATTCAGCTCCCTGATCACCGTCTCTTTTTCTTCACTGAGTGCTTTCACAGCCTTCTCTTTCTCTTGTATTTCATCTAAAGCTTGCTGTTCCAGTTTTTCACATTGTTCTACTTTAGACTGTAGTCCTCTTTCAAGATCTGCAATTTTCCCTTCAGAGCTCAGCTTGGTTTCTTCTAATTCATGTTTTGTCTTTTCAAGTTCTTTCTTTGCATCATCAAGAGCTTCTCTGAAACTCTCTATGTGCTTTTGATGTTCCTCTTTCTCGTCTGTTGACCTTGCTCTTTCTTCCTCCAGGGCGTTATTCAGACTACTCAGATCATCTTGAAGGCTTTGTAACTGCAGTTCTGATCGCTGCATCAATGCCTGCTGTTGCTGCTTCTCTTCTGTCAGTTGTTGTTCAGCCTGCAGTAACTGTTCCTGAGTTGACTTCAACTCTGTCTGAAGTCTTTGATGGTCCTCATTCTGTTGAGCTAGCTGTGTCTCTAAGTCTTTTGAAGCTAGTTTCAGATTTTCAATCTCACTTTGCAGCCCTGAGATCTGCTTTGTGGAAGAGTCATCTAGTTTTGTATATTCTTCCTTTGCTGCCTTCAGTTGCTCTTGATAGCTTGTTTCCTTGTCCTGTATGAGCTGCAGCGTTTGTATCAACTGATCCTGGACTGATTTACACTGACTGTCTTTGTCATGCAGTTCCTGTTGACTGGTTTTGAAGTCTTCACCCATCTTCTGGACTGCCTCTTCCAATCGTTGCTTCTCACTCTGCTGCTGTGCTAATTCTCTCTCCAGATCGCTGACCTGCTCGAGCAGAGAGGTGATTTTCGATTCCACCTTCATTCCTTCTACGGATTGATTCTCCTGAAGGACTTCAATCTCTCGTCTTGCACTGTTGATTTCCAGACCCATCTCTTGTATCTCTAGACTCTGCTGTTGCAGCTTTGCACACATATCCTCAATGGTCCGTTTCCTTTTCTCAATCTCCTCATCCTTCTCTCTTCCCTGCGTCTGTAAATCTTCATTCTCTTTCTTGCCGTGTTCAAGTCTATTTTCCAGCTGTCCCTTCTCTGCACTGAACTTTGCCCTCTCTTCTTCGATAGATCTATTTGCATGATCTAGTTCGGTCTGTAATGTCTCCAGAGCAACTTCAAGTTCATCACTCCTTTGAATTGAATCTTTTTCCTTTTCTTGAGTCCTGCCCAGCTCCACCTGAAGTTCTGCGATTTCAGTCTCTTTGCTGGCAAACTTTTCGGCTAATGATTGCACCTCAGCTTCTCTCTGCTCAAGTCTCTCACTCACACCTGCAAACATCTGTTCCTTTTCGTTCAGCTTCTCATCAACAGCACCCTTCTCAATGGCAAGGTTGGATAGTTGCTGGGTTAATGACACAATTTGGTTTTCGCAGTCAGATTTCTGCTGCTCCAATGCTGACAGCTGCTGTCTAATATTTTGGCACTCACTTTCCAAAGAATCTGTGTTTTCACTCTGTAATACAAAAAATGTATCTTTTTAGTTATACCTCCTTCTTCAAATATCTATTGATAAAATGAAACGTAGAGAGCTCTACTCTACTCTCAAAAGCATTCTATTTTCTGTCTTTTTTTTTTACATGACCACTAAATTAATCGTGAACTATGTTGATCACTGATAGCATCGGTGACATTGGGCCTTAGCTAGTGACCACTACCTATCTGACTATTAGATTGACATATGGCGGGTGCCACATGTGGGGCAGGATGCACTTACTATTTTCGAAACACCTGAAATCACTTCTTGGTCTTCTGGTCAGAGGTCCATATATCTTTCTTTCATGAATATGACTTTGTTTGTGTACCGGCTATTTACTGTCTGTTCTGTGCTGTTTTGTGTCTATGTTTACAACTACTGCCCTATGAATTCTGACCTACTGTCATTGGATTATGGATCGGTATGATTGCGATTATTGTGATAAAATATAGTTTTATATTGATCTTGGATGAAAGTAACACCTGTGACAGTTCATGGTTTATGTGTTTTCCCAAAGGTCGCTTTCTTCTATGGCTCACGTTTTGACGCATGGCAGTTGTACCATATACTTTGTGACAACTCACTCTTTTCAAAATATCAGATATCATTCCCCCTATGGGCCAGGTGGTGAATACTTGTTCCTTGGATTAGACTGCAATGCATACAAGTATCTTAAACATAAATAAAACTTCAGATTGACCTACCTGTGATAGAACTGTTCCTTGCAGTTTGTCTATTTCAATGTTTCTTTCTCTCATCACATTCTCCAAGTCTCGGTTAACAGAGTTCATTTCATCAATCTTTTCCAGTAAACTTGTCTTTTCTTTGACTAGTTCATCAAGTGTATTCTGTGAGGAAAGAAAAATTAAGCCCAAATCAAACCCATATTACTGCTAAACTTTCATCAGAAATAAATTTCATTCCTGTAATGAAGGATTTGTTTGATATAATCCTGAAAATTATCCATAAATCCTGGCACATCAACTGTTCCTGATGAAAAAGGAAAAGGCATTTCATCAAAAGAGGTCTATGTTTATTTTTATATAAACTAAAATGGAGACAGAAAGGCGGAAAGAGACTGTTCTGTTGTAATTTTCTCAGTCTTGTTTTATAGAGTTCAAAAACAAAGAGTACTAATGCCAACCTAACCCTTTCATAATGAGGCTTTGATGATGTCTTACTTACTTTTGGTTACAATATGTTACCTCACAATAGCAGATTTGAAACAATCAGACAGGTGGTTTTGGAGAAGACGATTTTTTGACCCAAACCGGAAATATTGCCCCCAAAATACGAATATGAAAATTTCACCACAATTTGAACAAATCTAACTTAGTCACTTTAAGGAACCTGCATTTTAAATTCCAATCAAATCTCAGTGGCCTGTGGTTACAGAACTTTGGCAATTTGTAAGATTTTGCATTTTTTACATCATTTGCATATTCTGATACTAACATGTTCATTGAACAAATTCACATCTCCACCCCGGGGTGCACCTGTACACCAAATACTAAGATGGCAGGTACTGTTGTTTTGGAAGTTTTGATGTGGACAGGCATACATACATACATATATATATAGACATGCACATGCCACTGACTTACCATAAGCTCTCTTCAGTACATATACATATACAAAATGTGAGCTAAAAAACTTGAATCTTTTTAAAATGCAATGTTACCTGTTTTTGTTTGTTGCTCTCTCCCTGTTCTTTAACATGTTCCTGGAGTTCTGTTATTTGATTCTGATACTGCTTTCTTTCATTTTCAATTTCAAAGAGAGGGCGATGTTCATTTTCAATCTTGTTGAGCAGGGATTGCACCTCTTCTTGTAGCTCCCTTTTGGATG